>SNQJ01S0078328.1:8824-45258 GCA_010110895.2 Picea sitchensis
TGAATTGATGAGTGTACTATAATTCAAAGTGAATACAAAATAAATTATTTAAATAATAAATTTAATAGAGAAATTAGAAGTGGGTTAGCCCTAAAATAAGGAAAGTGGGCAAAGTGACCTAGAAAATGTTTTTAGGGAAGCTACTTGGAGAGTATAAATAAGAGAAAATGATCTCTCATTTTATATCACACTTGAGCATATTGAATATCTATAGATTTCTGAGGTAACCAAAGGATATCTAATCTGAATTTCAGAGGGAATGTGAAGAAAAGAAGGCCAGAATTCAAGGGAAGATAAATTATTTTGATTATGCTTTCTAAGATATGTTATTTACAGGTCATCTCACCATTTTCGCAATAACATTTTTTCTAGAATGATTCAGACTGTGAAATTGCTATGACATTGAGTAAACATATCCAAGTATCTATGGTAAACAAGTCAGCTTGTGGGTCTTTGTATTTTTGGAGTTACACTCCGTGGAAAATAGGGTTTGTGGCTAGTCCTGAAACTAGTCTAAAACAAGTGTTTCTGGTAAAAACGTCATAACTTCTTCATAACAGATCCAAATTCAGCAAGACAAATTGTGTTGGTTAGAGTACATTATTTAGTATTCTATGTACCATTTTCAGATCCATTCAAAAAATATTCTGTGTGGGGCATGCTCTACAAGGTCGATCTCTAGAATAAGATAGAATTCAACAAGGTATGCCATTTTTGCTATAACTTATTTTATGAGAGGTTCCAAGTAGTGAAACCTGGAGGAATTGCATAAAACACACTGATGAACATTGTGTATCATTTTCAGATCTTTATTCACTATAGGTACATAGTTATGATTATTTTAAGTTAGGGTTATTGACTAATCCAAAATTAGTCATGTGAGACTAAAGAAAAGTTTGATGAAAATGCTAGTCTCTTGTTGTTAAAGTTAAGGAAGGATTGCAGGTATGTGATCATATACACAAGGTCTATTACAAAGTTACAAATCATATTTGGATGATGAAATTGATGAGGGCTTTTGGTCATGGTACAGGTTGAGGTATGGGTTGCTACATGGTTGGATGCACTTGTTTATGGTACAGGTTGATTACAGGTTGTTTGGTATAGGTTGGTGCATGGTTGATGCACTTGTTTATGGTAAAAGTTGATTATAGGTTGATTGGTATAGGTTTGCAACAGTATATCTCACAGTCATAGTGTGGCAGTGGTTCCATCATTCTACTTATACGTCAGGGTGGTTGGATGGGGAAAGGACATGTGGTTGTAGCCACCTTCCGGTTGTAGCCAAGGAACATAGAGGATTGTATCATGCTTCTGGTTGTAGCCAAAGAATTCGGGAGTTGGAGCTTCCCTCAGGTTGTAGGCTAAGAAACTAGGGGGTTGGAGCCTCCTTCCAGTTGCAGCTGTAAAACAAAAGAAGTCGGTTCTTCCAATGAATGTAATTCTTCAAGACCTATAAGAAAAAGCATTATGTGGTTTTCTCCCACTTTGGGTTTCCACGTAAAACACTGGTGTATTGTGTATGTTTATAATTGTTCATTTGTTCATTGCTCATTATTGGATGATAATTCTACATTGATATAACACTTGAATTATTTGGTTAAAAATGATTATAATTTCTCTATTAGTGATTCACCCCCTCCCCCCCTCTCAGTAATCCAACAGTTAATATTTATACCTAAATCTCATAAGTTGTCTCTTATACTTGTATTTAAATGTAAATCAATCAAGAATCAAGGGTAACAATCCCAATGGCTTCGCTTGTCTATTTAAATAAATTGGAGCGGTCTAATTAAGAAAATATATATCGATCTAAACACCAACTCAAACTTCCTTATAATGCAAAACCATTACAATTATTCGAGAAGGTCATTTAGATAAATTGGAATGACTATGAGGACAAAAATTACACTACCGACTAACTGGAATAAGGCATACAAGACTAGGAGTAATTTCTTTACACCTTCGTAAGTGTAGCAAGGGTATACAAGGGTAAAATTGATTGTAAGAGTAATGCGTACTTCCAATGGCATGGTTGTACGTAGGTGAGTGAGAATAGATGTTAGGGGTTTAAGGGAGAACAATCATTACTATTGACTCTTCTGAAGGAGAATCCACAATGTCTTCCTGGATTCGCTCCTCGATTCCTTCCTAACTAAGGTGAGGGTTTTGCAAATTCCGATCAAGGAGCTAAAATTTAAACACAGTCGACTAGGTTGAAAAGAAATAGTTGGAATCCAAAGTAAGGAAAATATTGTGATTGAAAGGAAAAATCATTTAAAGATTGCGCAGAGCCACTACGAATTCCCTAGTAGGAATTAAAGGGATTTTGTGTTTAAAAAATAGTCACTAAGGATGCACAAAGCCACCACGAATTCGTTGGTAGGAATTAAAGGAATTTTGTGTTTGAAGAACAATCACTAAGGATGTGCAGAGCCACCACAAATTCGTTGGTAGGAATTAAAGGAATTTCGTGTTTGAAGAATAGTCACTAAGCATGCGCAGAGTCACCACAAATTTGTTGGTAGGCATTAAAGGAATTTCATGTTTGAAGAACAATCACTAAGGATGCGCAAAGCCACCACAAATTAAAGGAATTCTTCCCAACCTATTTGTTTTTCCTTCCATGTTACCATGATGAGCACTAAACTGGATTTACCCACAATGTATTTTAAAAATGAAATACATAACCTGATCTATTCATTGCACGACTTCAGAGTCTTGCAATGTCAAGGTATCAGAGTAAAATTTTCATGGAAAAATTAATCATAGTAGTGGAGAGTTCCCTTGCATGCATCCATATAATAAATGTTTTTATACAGAAACTAAATCTATTCAACACGCGACTTAAGACATTTTGCATTACATGCTCCCATAAAATTGTAAAAGAATGAAATCTCTGAAATGAAAATTCGATGGAAGTCATTAAGAAAAAATCACCATTGTAGGTGTATGTATCCTTGCAACACGTTTAACAGTTTACGAAGGCAATTCAACAATTAAATACTTCTTCCACACAAAGACACATCGATTTCGATCTAGGATGCCTATCACGAACTCAACCCAGAAAAATCAAGGAATTACACAGTAAAAATATATTTGAAGGAATCTGATCTCATTGAAGTTGGTTTTTGGTTACGATCATCAAGTAAGAGTTTAAGGAGAAGATCGAGGAATTGGTGAGATAGTATGAGTGTTTTGGTTACAACGTGGCAAGGAAATCAACAAATCCTATGGATTGTAAAGGAAGAACGACAATTAACATTTTCCATACATTCAGTTAGAATTTAGCCGGTAACATTGTTAAAATATACCTTCCATATTCCACAACCATCCATTAACTCACAAAATTTAACATGAAATTTAATACAACCTTGGCAATAAAACTACATATATATGAAATCCAAACTTATTACATTCAAACTCAGATAAGAATACCGTAACAATAGACGACAAAGATGCACTTGGAGATGATCTTCGCAACTAGCGTTCCTTCCAACCTCCCACTTGCTAATCATTGAGACTTCACCGATACCTCCCAGCCAATGCTAGGGTTACTCTTCTTCCCCCTTATCCCCACAAGCTACAAAGGGGCCATGCACACAAAACCAGAAAACACTCTAGCTCAAAGCTTTCCTCGCAAGGTAGAGCCACCATTCTCTCTCAAGATGGGTATCCAAACTCTCACAAGTAAAACCAATAAAAAATAATTTTGTAGCATAACTTTATTGATAACTACTGTGATCCCTTTTCCTCTAGACCATTTGCTTTATAGGAGTTTCCTTAATGACACACCCCCACTTGCACAATTAATTCACTTTTTAATTAATTAAATTAGAATTATTTCCCCCTTACACTTGTCACCCTCTCCCCAAGTTGCACAAGTAATTCCACAATTTATTTTAATTAAAGTCAATTTCCCTCACCTTTCCTAAAAGTGCTCCTTAAATCACTCCTAGTTGTCTCTTTATCCCCCCATATTCCCATTTAATCACCGACGCCTTACTAAATCTAAGTTGAGTTAAAATAGGAGTCTACTTCTAGTTAGACTAGTGTTAACTAGACTCTAGATACATTTCTATGCGTACACATTCTTTCATGTTTATTTATTTCCTATTTTAAAAAACCCCTTTTTATATTTTCTTCCACACATGTGCCTTATATCAAATCTTTAATTATATTTCACCCTTTCTTAATTCTTAACTTGATTTACTTCATTGTCTTTTTATTTAATTTATAATTTAGTTTTAGTCTTCTCACTAAACTTACACTTAGGCTTATTTTTTTAATAGGATTAGACTTTCATTTAGGGATTTATAAGTAATAAATTGCTCATTAATTATTCATATATGACAAGGTCTAAATATTTTCAAGGTTTACAATTATTCTTTCAAGGTTTTCTAGGCCACCTAGATTCACTGACTCAAGTTTTATTTATGCGACATGCCCTTCAAGACACACTCCTTGCTCCAAGGGTTCCACTCACCTTTGAATGGTTTTGGTAGTTTTCCAAACCTTAGAGTCAACACTCCATTCGGGCGACCTTGTGAGAGACTAAAGGCTTCTAAGTAATAAGGACTCCACCTTATTGTGTTCCCCTTAGAATCTTTGTGAGCGACTGTCTCAATCTTCCCTCACGACATCGTGGACCTCTCGAACTAGGTAATCGTTAAACTACAATTCAATACATGACAAAAGTGCTAGTAGGCTATGACAGGGACGTTGCCACACCTCCCCCTCAATATATGGTTTATGTTCATGGCCCCTTTACTCCTTATGTGAGTTATATTAGAAAGCATTCATCAACTTGCATCCATCAACGAAACATTGTCAATTATCCATATACAAAATCATACTATAATCGATTATATGTCACATATGCATAAATGAAATACTCAAACCAATACAATCCACTCCCTAACTCAATCTGGAGTCCAAGGAGTTCCATCGATTCCCTCGACATCCACAATTCATCAAGTGTCTTGCACACTCAGGGAAACTCGTCAATAGCATCTGTCAATACGCATATATCAAATAACATTAAATCACAATCCATCAACCTCATCATAAGAATCCATAAGAGAAACAAATAACCATGTACTATAACCAAATCACTTGCATGCAAGTGTACTCAAAGAATAAATCAATAACATGTGCTAGCAAGAGAAGGATGTTACATACACCCCCTCTTGTTTTAAACTTTGTCTCAAAGTTGTACAGTATATAAATGCAGTAATAAAAGTATATGACCAGATCTATATGTCTAATTTATCAAAAGGGTAAGGAAATTGTTGGCGCATATCATATGCATCCTCCCAAGTGGCTGAGTGTGGACTATAATTGTCCCACTATACCTTGACCCGATCTATTGTTCAATGTTGTAGTTGTCGAATGCAATGGTCCAGAATGTGGATTGGCTCCACCGTGAGTGCACTCTTGTATGACACATGCAAGGAAATCATGTCAATCACATGTCTAGGATTACTAACATAATGTCTCAAAATAGATACATGAAAAACATTGTTCATACGCCTCAAAGAATTAGGAAAGGCTATTCTATAGGCCACGGGTCCTTTCCTTTCCACAACTTCGAAAGGTCCCACAAACCTAGGAGAGAGTTTAGCTCCCTTTCCAAACTTGATCGAAATCTTGTGTGGTTTCACCCGCAGGAAAATTCGGTCGCCAACCTCATAATTGCGATCAACGTGATGTGCATCAACATAAATCTTCTACTGATCTTGTGCTTCTTTAATCCTTTGTCTTATCGTTTTCATTTTTTCTTCCATTTCTTGGATCACTTCTGGTCCTACCAGGACCCTATCCTTAATTTGGTCCCAACCTAATGGTGTTTGACACGGTTGCCCATAAAGAAACTCAAATGGTGCCATCGTAATGGTACTTTGATAGTTGATGTTGTATGAAAACTATACTAGAGGAAAGAACTCTTCCCAACGCTTTTGTTGGTCCAATACATACATACACAACATATCTTCCAAAATTTGGTTTTTTCTTTTTGTCTACCCATCGGTCTCGGGGTGACAGACTGTACTAAAGTTCAGTTGTGTACCCAAGGCCTCTTGGAAATAGGTCCAAAATTGTCCTGTAAACATTGATACTTTGTTGGATATGATTATTTTTGGTACTCCATGTAATGTCATAATCTCACTGATAAAAACTCTAGCTATGTCTAGTGCCTGATATGTCGTACGCATAGGAATAAAATGTGCACTCTTCATCAGAGTGTCAACTACCATGAAAATTGAGTCGTGCCTCCTTTCGATCAGTGGAAATCCAACAATAAATTCCATCGATATGACCTCCCATTTTGATTATGGAATAGCGTGTGGTTGTAGTAATCCGACCGAATGTCTATGTTAATCTTTCACTTTCTGACATTCCAGACATATTTCCACGTAGCTAACTATGTCTGCTTTCATTCCTTTCTATAAGAATAAAGGCTTAAGGTTTGCACTCTTCTTTGTGACCCCTGAATGAGCCATGTACACTGCTCGGTGCATGTCACTCAAGATCAAAATTATTAATTCGTCACTAGGTGGTATGTAAATTATGTTGTTATACCTCAACAATCCGTCATTGTCCAATGTATAACCTTCAAGCCTTGGTACCATCATGGTGTCTTGTCCGATATTTTCCTTAACCTCTTTATACCAGTCATCGTCGATCTGTATAGTTAGAATATTTTCTCGAAGATTCATCTGAAGAGGTATCACTGAGAATATGTGTGATCTCAGACTCAACGCATCTGCCACTCTGTTCATCATTCCTGTAATGTAAGTAATCTCAAAATTGTATTCGTTGAGTAATTCTGAGCAACACCTTTGTCGCGCATTCAAGTTACTCTGCATAAATATGTGTTGCAATCCACAATGATCTGTCTTTAGTTCGATTTTTTTTCCAATCGGATAGTGTCTCCAAAATCTCAAGACATATACAATGGCCAATAACTCCAAATCATGTTTCGCGTAGTTCTCATCATGCTTTCTTAATTTCCTTGAGATGTAAGCGATCAATTGATCGTCTTGCATCAATAATCCACCTAAATATTCCTTGGATGCATTCGTGCATACCAATAATTCATTTTCCATGTTAGGGACCTTTAGTATTGGCGCTATCGTCAACAACAACTTGAGCCCTTGAAATGCTTCCGCGCATTTCTCTGTCCATAAAAAATTCTTGTTTTTCTTCTGCAATTTCGTGATCGGATTCGCTATCTTAGAAAAACCTTCGACGAATCATCAGTAATATCCTGCTAAACCCATAAAGCTATGTACTTCTTGTACGTTTTTTGGCGCAGGCCATTCCATAATAGCTTCTACTTTCATTAGATCCACAACTATACCTTCTYTGGATATAACGTGGCCCAAGTAATGAATCTTCGATTGGTAAAAAGAGCATTTTGACAGTTTCCCATATAATTTTCTTTCTCGTAAACACTGTAGTACTRAGCGTAAATTTTCATCATGTTCTTCTATCGTCTAAGAATATATCAATATGTCATCAATGAATACTTGAAAAAACTTGTCCAAGTATTCACGGAACTCCCCATTCATCAAGCTCATCAATACCCTCAGGGCGTTTGTTAGTCCAAAAGGTAAAATGATAAACTCATAGTGTTTGAACCTCATCTTGAATGTGGTCTTACGAATAGCTTCCTCCTTAATTCGTAACTGGTGATATCCTGATCTCAAGTTGATCTTGGAAAACACCATCGTGCATTTCATTTGATAAAACAAATCATCTATTCTTGGCAACAGATACTGGTTCTTGATCATAGCCTTTTTCAATTTACGGTATTCAATACAAAGTCTCCACGATATGTCCTTCTTCCTTATGAAAATAACAGGTGTGCCCCAAGGTGACACACTTGGACGTATAAGTCTCAGGTCCAACAACTCCTTCAATTGAATTTTCAACTCCTGTAACTCAGGCGTTGACATCTGATAAGGTGTTTTTGCTATCGGTCCAGTTCCAAGTTTCAAGTCAATTGTAAACTCCAACTCTCTTTCGAGGGGAAAGCCTGGTAACTCTTCTGGAAACACGTCAACAAACTCTCGTACTACCAGAAGGTTTTCTAATCTTTTTGTCTTGCCCTTGTCTTTTAGCACTAAGATTGCATATAACTTATATCCTTTGTGCATGCTCTTCTGTAGCTATAGGTAAGAAATGAACCTCAAAGAAACTCCCTGGTTTCCTTCCACAATCACTCTTCTCTGTCCCACATCATCTCTCAAGTTTAACCATTTCATCTTATAGTTGAGTATCTCATTGTGTGATTCCAACTAGTCCATACCGATCACTATGTCATACGATCCTAAGATCATGACATGTAGGTTGGCCTTTGTTACAAAATCTCCCAAGTTAATGCTACAGTCTTAAACCCTTCCTCCAACCTTATGTTTGGCACCCGAAGCCATTTCTATGTACCTAAACTCATCCTTTTCAACTGCCTTTACCTTAATTCTTTTTAGCGTTGCACTCGAAATAAAGCTTTATGTATCACCTATATCTATCAAAATACTAAAATTTTGGTCAGAGATTATACTTGACGTCTCGAGCATGGTGGACTAGTGCTCGGTCTGGCGGTTATTCACCGCTGCATGAATCATGTGGGCCTTGCCCAAATCTCCAACTGTAGTTTGTCCTGTTGACCCGACCACTCTAGACTTCTCAACCGGACAGTCTCGCTGGTAATATGGCTCTCCACATGTCTAAGATATGGTCTTTGGTCCAGTACTCTTAGTCCTCGAAGTAGAGGTTGTTGGCCTACTAGCCTGACATCCTGGTTTGTTTTGTTGAACATGCCTAAACTGTTGTTGTTGTGGATGATATTGTTGCTAATATGGTGGTCCTTTATAGGGAGTCTTTTGTTGAGGAGTCGGTCATCGCAGTGTCGTAAACATGGATCCTCTAGACATATCTCGATACCTCGATGTCTATCTCGTGGGCGTCTAATGTTGTTGTGCTCCAGATGTCGTTTGTCTAGTCAGTGTTGCAGGAGTCCTGCCCTGACCCCCGCTGGTCAACTCTTCCTCAACTATGAGGGTCTTTTGGACTGCATCGTGCAACGTCTATGGCATTAGGATCCTCACCTTCGCACGAATGATGAAATTAAGGCCGAACACAAACTTGTTGACTTTTATTTTCTCCGTGTTCAGGTGTGGAGCATATTGGCGTAGCTCCATAAATCTAGCCTCATACTCTGACACCATATGACCATCATATCGTAAGGCGTTGAACTCGTTGAGTTGGCGCTCAATGAATTCCTCTGATAAATACCTCTCCTGAAACCATTCCTTAAACAATTCCCATTACACGTCTTCGACGACCATGTTTAGCTGAGGCATGAGCACCTTCCACCATAGAAGAGCACTTCCCTATAGTTGAAAGACCTCAATGTGGACTTTCATGTTGGAGGTATAGTCACAAAGTGCAAATCACATCATCATGTTCTCCAACCAGGCCTCGGTGGCTGAGCCATCTGTGGCACCCATGAACTTGAGAAAATTCACCTTCTCGAGTTCTTTGAGAATGATACCACTTCCTGTTGGAGCACACTGTGAACCCTCATTGGGTACATGAGCCCTAGCCTCATCTCTATCTATTCAGTTAATCAAGGCCTCTGACATCCTTTGAAAGGACCTCATCAAACCAACCACATCCCCCAAAACAACCTGCTCATGTTCAATGACTTGTTCTTCTCCTAGGGGTTAGACCCCTCAGGCATGGATGTTATTAGAGGCGTCGCACCTCCTCCCCTAGCACCACATTGTCTACCTCCACGACGTCCTCTAACCATGATTACCTACATGGACAAATTTTAATTTTAATTAGTGATATGTTATTAATCAAGTGTTTAATATAGTAGAAGGCCTAATGATCCCACGTCGCGGGGTTGAACCCACTCTGATACCATATGTAACATCCCCTCCATTATGACAACGAATAATGATGTACAATATATATATATATATATATATATATATATTTGCATTAGGATATTAAAATCGTCAGAACATAATTAATGGCATCGCAAGAAATACATCATCATAACTAATAACGACACATAATCAACACATCACGATCAACTAAATAAAAATAGTAATAATTGATTAACCATGTCACTGAATATTAAAAGAACTACTCGTCCAAACTATCTTGCATGGTTAGGACCTCCAGGACACATAAGCAATGCTCAAGCCTAGGATTCATCTGATTGATTTTGACCACCTAAGGTCTAAGGGTTGGCGACTGTTCTGAGGAGAAAAGAGGTGTCTAAGCCCCACTAATACAATCAAGCCACACTCAACTAGATCAATTACTCAATCTTAATTATCAATTATTCATGGTGCGACAAAATTCTACGACAACATACATCAATTTAATAGACGTCATAGACACCTTTGAAGCATTTCATTAATAGTCCAACTAAATTAACATATATCAGTTAATTGACGCAATTACCATCTATTGTTAACAATCAAGGAATGATCTATGGATAACTCTTACCAACAAGATATGAATTGCCAGGTACATAAAACAAATTCTACACCACACCTCTTGATTGTTACTCTAGCAATTTATTTGTTTATCATTCTAAAAGAATTCACAGTATGGAGCTAACCACTAATAATATATATATATATATATATATCTCCCATAAAGTAACACAATCCTTAACTAGGCTATATAACATACAAGGAAGTATAAAAGTTGAGTGTAAGCACTTTATTCCATCATCAATTAGGAGATCACAAATACTAGTATATTATTAACATTAATCCTAGTTATTATTCTTCCTCTATACACCTTAGATTTAGAGCTTGGATTCCTTTATGAGAATTAAGAAGACTAAATCTTATTATGCAACATACATATATTACTACGAGAGGTCACAACATAAGGAGAACTAAGTATGGAAATAAATTAACATCATCATTCCAAGAATTAAGAGGACTAAACGTGTTAATCTTTATACCTAAATCTCATAAGTCATCTCTTATACTTGTATTTAAATGCTAAATCAATCAAGAATCAAGGGTAACAATCCCAACGACTTAACCATTACAATTATTGGAGAAGGCCATCTAGAGAAATTGGAATGACTACGAGGACAAAACTAACACTACCAACTAACTGGAATAAGGCATACAAGATTAGGAGTAATTTCTTTACGCCTTCATAAGTCTAGCAAGGGTATACAAGGGTAAAACTGACTGTAAGAGTAACGCATACTGCCAATGGCATGACTGCGCGTAGGTGAGTAAGAATAATTGTTAGGGTTTTAAGCGAGAAGAATCATTACTCTTCTGGCAGCCAAAGTAAGGAAAATTTTGTGATTGAAAGGAACAATCATTTAAAGATTGTGCAGAGCCACTACAAATTCACTGGTAGGCATTAAAGAAATTTTGTGTTTGAAGAACACTCACTAAGGATGCGCAGAGCCACCATGAATTCATTGGTACACAAATATCTTTCTATGCTTACACATTTTTTCATGTTTATTTCTTTCTTATTTTAAAAACTTATTTTTTTATATTTTCTTGCATACATGTGACTTATATCAAATCTTTAATTATATTTAGTTCTTTATTAATTTTTAACTTTATTTACTTCATTCCCTTTTTATTTAATTTATAATTTAGTTTTAGTCTTCTCACCAAAATTAGATTTAGGCTTAATTTTTGAATAGGCTGACTTTCATTTGGGGATTTATATGTAATAAATTGTTCATTAATTATTCATATATGATAAGGGCTAAAGATTTTCAAGGTTTACAATTATTCTTTCAAGGTTTTCTAGGCCACTTAGATTCATTAACTCAAGTTTTATTTATGTGACGTGCCCTTCAAGACGCGCTTTGTGCTCCAAGGGTGCCACTCGCCTTTGATTGGTTTTGGTAGTTGTTCAACCCTTAGAGTCAACACTCCATTCAGGTGACCTTGTGAGAGACTAAGGGATTCTAAGGAATAAGGACTTTGCCTTATTCTGTGCCCTTTTGAATCTTCGTGAGCGACTGTCTCAGTCTTCCCTCACGACATCGTGGACCTATCGAACTAGGTAATCGTTAACCTACAATTCGAACCACGATGGGAGTGCTAGTAGGTTGTGACAAGGATGCTTCCACACCTCTCCCTCAAAATCTGGTTTATGTGCATGACTCATTTAGTCCTTATGTGAGTCATATTAGCAATCATTTGTCAACCTGCATCCATCAACGAAACATTGTCAATGATCCATATACAAAATCATACTATAATCGATCATATGTCACATATGCATTAATGGAATACTCAAATCAATACAATCCACTCCCTGACTCAATCCAGAGTCCAAGGAGGTACATTGATGCCCTCGACATCTAAAATCCATTAAGTGTCCTACACACTCAGGGAAACTCGTCAATAGCACCTGTCAATACGCATATATCAAATAACATTAAATCAAAATCCATCAACATCATCATAAGAATGCATAAGTGAAACAAATAACCATGTACTATAACCGGATCACTTGCACGCAAGTGTCCTCAAAGAATAATTCAATAACATGTGCTCGCAAGAGTGGGATGTTACAACCGTCTTTTCAGTGGTGGTGGTTGAGGCCTTGTCTTACATTGTTTACTACAAGGTTTTAAACATTTTAACTTTTTTATTTTTTATACTTATATTCTCCCACAAGCTAATAATTTCTTTAGTCAAATATTATGTCTATTTAATTTTAAATGTCAACTGAAAATAAGAATATATATATATATATATATAACTTTGTGGTTTTTTGTTTCACATTTTCCTCATCAATTAGAAAGTCTATTTCCACACATTGTTACTTTAGAAAATCTCCATCAACATATGATCTGACCCCATTACACACTTCTTTAAGTTCATTAGGGATGCATCTAACCATTTGAATGAATGTCATGCACATCCCATACTAACTTTATTTATTATGATCCCATGCCAATATATTTAGTTCTAATGATGTTAAAACATCATAAATGACACATTTCACCATTTCAAAAAGATAGTTATTGGGGTAATCTTGTAAAAAAAATCTCTTACAGTCTTTGTAGAATGATTTCCCCTAACCACATAATAGTGGTATTCAAAATAGTTTGATTGATCAAGTGCATCCCTATTAATAATTTTTTCTGAGTCAACAAGAACTAGGTAGTCAACCACATATGCATATAGATTGTATCTCGCCAAATTTTACAAGTTGTAAATATACAAATTTTCTATTGTGATTTTTTGAGTTTGTAAAGTTGTTTCACATTCAATTGAAATATATAATCATTGTAAACTAAGTTGTTCCTCCTCGACTGATCTTGAATGGTATTTTGTTTTGTTTTAATAACTGCCATCATCTAGTAAATCGACGTCTAGCGATATAATTTCTCTACTACCTCTAGAATTTGCATTTTCATGTTTAAATCTACGTATGGTTTCTTTATCAAGATCAACAACATTATCTCTGAGTTGTGTTATGATTTAATGGAGTTCATCTAAATCAACATTATGTTTGTGATAATTAGGAATGGAAACATCATCATTCATTCTTGTTTTTCATTTATATTATTTATTTTTCTTTTAAACATGGTTGGCAATGTTACTCACACCGTTATTGACATCATCCTCATTTCATTCTATTAAATATTTAAATGTAACCACTCTAACCTTTAGGTGGTTGGGTTTCCTTTATTCTTTGTTGTTTATCTAGTTCTTCTTTTATTGGGTTGCCTTTATTCTTGGTTGTTTATCTAGCTCTTTCTTTGTAGTTTGAACTTTTGATACTCTTTTTTCTTTTCCTTTATTCTAGTGTCTTGACTATATGAAAGGCACTTATGACATTCATGATATTTTCCAGTATAAATTCCCCCAAACATACGTGAAAGTAGCATAACAATATCATGTAAAAATAAAACATATGGTATAAATATGTTGGAAATAGTATCATGACACTTATAATAATATATAAAAATCTAAAAGTTATAACTAAACATACTTTGTATGCCTCGATGTCTTCCATGATAGATGCACATAGTTTTGTAAAACTTTATTTTCTATTTTAATTGTTTTTTTTTAAAGCAATATATAAATTTCACAAATGTCTTGGCTTGTTATGAGTGCATAAACAATCTATGTGCTCGATACCACACATATATATTGTAAAGGGGCAAGTAGTCGAGAATTTGATTGAATGTGTTCAAATTGAACATAATACAAAAATATGCTTTCTCCATCACCATTGTTTTTTGTTCTTCACATACCAAGAAGTATCCATTTTGTTTTCCCCTATTGTAGGTTATATATGACTCTTCATAATTTTTTGGAGCTCAAGTAATGGACCTTGAACATAAGTGTCAATGTGTTGGCTAGCAGTCTCAGAAGAACCAATTAAAGTTTTGGAGGTTTCTATTGAAGGTATTAATCTATATATTCATAAATAACCTACTTGATGTCATTTTCCCTAAATAAAAAATATAAACAATTTAGTATTTTAATAATCAACATAGGCTTAGAGACTATATTGATAATATATGAAAAAAAAGAACATGAGAAGATCTTTACTAAAATGTACATGTCTATATACTCATTTACTATTGATATATATTATGGTTTAAAAAATTTGAAGTGGTTAAATTTTACCATGTCTTTGGTAAAAACTTACAACTTGTTCATTGAAATAATAATAAAATGGTGAAACCCTAACAAACTACTAAATACACTCCATATATTTAATAATACAATCTATATGGCTCTTGAATTACCATCAAAATCTAGGAGTTGTATCAATTCCTCCCTCTTTGAGATATGAGCTATCTTGATTTTAAATTTCACCTTGGGCTTTCTACCAAAGAAGAGAGATTAACGTATTTTGGGGAAACATATGGGGTATGGTTGTTTAATAGAGAAAACAATGGATTAATGCGTCACTAAGAAACCAAACACTAATTTTTTTATGTGAACCATACAAAGTAGCATGGATATTGACCATGTTTCCTCTTTCTTGATATCAAATTCTAGATGTTGCAACAATGTACAAGAAGATAAATTACATTCACATTAATGACAACCTATAACCAATCATTTTTTTTTACTATAATGTCTGAGATTGTCCATCATGCTTCCTTCTTGATGGTTTTCTTATGATTATGGGTTATAAGTGATAAGAGGTAAGTGAGGACCTCATTGTTGATCATAAGCTATGTCAACACATCATCTCTAGTAACAATGGTTCTTGTTTTTGGTGATCGAGAATAAGAATAGAAGTAGAAGGATGTCCCAAAAAATAGATAAAGCTATGACAAGCACTAGCCACTATAATAGTTTGAAGTTTTTCATTCATGCCATGTGACAAGTATGAAAAAGCCTTGTAAGCTTATATTGAGAATTCATCATCAAGAGTTGGAAGTGTTGATTATGCCTACTCGAAAGGGCCTTGTGGCTTTCCATGATAGGAATTATATCGTTTCCAACTAGTAGCGTGAGAACAAGCATTTTAAAGGACTATTCAACTATTCTAGGAGTGGCACAAGGGAACCATGACCAAATACTAGATCTCGACATCAAGGTGAAGTGATAACTACATTTCCCAAATCCCAAACAACTTGTTCTCTAACATCAACACTTGCAAAGCTAATAAGTGCATAAATGAAAGATGACTCCATGATCAATCACAACATTGGTATTATTTAAGGTTCCTCGTGCAAGATTAGTTAAATCCCTGCCTCCCTCAAATTGAAATTGAGTGTAATCATGCCTTGTAAAAAACTCTACAAGTCAAAGAACCATCATAATTTTAGGATGATGTTCAATAGAAAGAAGTATCTTGAATTGAGTTGTTGAAACAACAATGTGAAACAATGAGGAATTGTAAGGAGAGGAAATATGATGTCCCACCCCTAATGCAGTGTGTGAATTATGACTTGCACCACTCAAAATATGTGTATTCCATGAGTAGGCTTGTGGTAGAGTAACGATGGGAGGCGGTGGGTGGTATGGATAACCTGAAAGTGTGGGGAACATGATATCTACATTGTGGAAATTGAGAGAGGGAAACCTAGATAGTGTATATAAAGAAAATAGATGGGTATAATTATCAATATACAATGGTGAACTATTAGATAAAAACACTTGTGATGTTGTTATGCAATGCATAATTGTTTACATTGTGTCAACTTCATGAGCAGATTGTGAACCACCCAATGATGATTGATATTGTATTCAAGTCTTTCTCATCAATATCATTATTTGTAAATAATATAACATCATGTTGCAAAGAAGGCAGTAAATGGAAAATAAACTTAAAATAAATGCCTATTTAGTGTCGACAATGTAGAGCTAAATTCAATTGTTGGAAAATAATTCAATAAATTGTTAGATAGTTTTCCCATACACTTGCCACAATTGTAACCAACATTTAAGGAGGGCATGGTGGTACCCTCTGAAGTAGAAGCACGTAGAGAAAGCCACAATGAATATGTGTTAATTCCTTGCATCACCCTCATTTATTTTGGCTATTGGATCAAGTCCATTCATGGAGTGATGAGAAGACTGTAGACTTTGCATATAATCCTACCATCAATCTAATATTGTTCTATCCAAATATTTGTTAATGTTTAATCCATTATTATAGATGTTTGCATTTCATTAGATAACAATAGCATAATCCAAGATCACTGAGAAATACACAATCACAAGAGACACAGCGTTTATCCTAGGAAACCCTCTAGGGGAAGAAAACCCAACAAAACTTCCTTAATATAGATAGCCAATACAATGCCAAGAGATATTTTATGCTAATACAGAAAGTCCTCTCCTAGATATGTGCCACTCTCTCTCTCCTTTGTCGGTAACAGATCAGAACTTGTCTCTCAAACTGAGCAAGTGAGTCGTGTCTAAGTGAGGCGCTAGCCTCCTTTATTTATACAAGTCTGGCACGTGTGAAGTGTCTCTTCACTGGCAGGGCTGACTTCTCAAACTGGGTGGGTAAACCCACCTTTATTATATTTATGGGTCTCTTTAATAACTATTGGGGCCGACTTCTTATTCTGCCTATTACAATTGTCTTTTGACTAATCCGCAAAAGGGGATTTGGTCCTATTACAATAACCGACATGATCAATCCACAATGGGGATTGATCCTATGAATAATATATCAATAATAATAAGAATTCCGCAAAGGGGATTTTGGTCCTTATTATTAATATCCCACATGATCAATCCACATGGACGATCCTCGGAATAATATATCAATAATAATAAGAATACTTTACGCTACAATATTCTCAACATCCCCTTAACAAGAAGGGTATTCTTCACAGATCATGCAAGAGAGAAGACAAGAATGCACCGCCGATCATCATCAATATCTCAAAGGAATGCCATCATCATCCTCAGATCAATATGTATTTAGCATAAAACCGTGGGATACATCATCATCATCAATGTTACTGCTATCACTCATAATAATAAGACCCGGCTTTACGTCACAGGTGTCAAGATGGAAGTTTAGTACTTGTCTCATCTCATCATTTTGCTTAGTCCCACAAAGACTAAGCCGAAGTAAGATACTTCGCCCCGCTTTTACATCACAACCATTAGGTTAGAAGCGGATAACAGACCGCTTATCGCCATGTGCCTATCTAGCCGAAGTCGCACTAGTCCTTCATCATATCATCTTGCTTTACCGGCAGCTTGGTCAAGCAAGGAACATCTATTCTTGCTTTACATCCGACAACTAAGTCAGAAGCAAGGAAAACATCAAAATCTCTCTTTATGTATAACAATGAGTTCAGAAGCAAGAAACACACAACATCATGCTTTACGTCTAACAACTTGGTTAGAAGTAAGGAACATCTCTTCTTGTTTTTCGTCCAAAAACTAGGTCAGAAGAAAGGAACATATCTTCTTTCTATCAACAACTCGGTCGAATAAAGGGAACATTTCATCTTGCTTACATCCGTATTAACTAGATCGGGCAAGGTACACATCTCATATGTCTTTACGCCTCGATAGCTCCTCTACGCTAGCGAACATCTCTTCTTGCTTTACGCCTCTGGCCAACTGGTAGGGTCAGCAAGGAAAAACATCTCATCTTGCTTTACATACCGACAACCATCGTAAGCAAGGTACACATCTCATCTTGCTTTACGTCACAAAAAAAAAGCTGGAAACAAGAGATGTCTCATCACATCATCTTGCTTTACGTCCGACAACTAGGGTCGGCAAGGAACATCACATCTACTCCCCTTTCGAGGTGGGAGGTCCTTTTCAGACAATTCCAAGCTGGTATCTCTATACTCAAACTTCACACCGATAGGCTTGGTCAACACATCAAGAACATGTTCATCCGCATATAATGTAATCGAGCTTCAAGTGCTCCTCTATGCACTATGTCGTGGATGTAATGATAGTGGATCTCTATGCTTCTACCACATGGAATAATACATGATTCTCTATCATCTTATGCAGCTCTGCCAATGGCATAGAATCATGGTTGCTCTTATTCTGTAAAGTCGTCACAAGAACTTTCGGTTATATAGCTGCAAAGAAGCGTAACATGCAAAGAATGTATACCGCTCACCGGTGGCCGAATACCAGATTGCTTCTACTTTTCCACGAGATCATAGATGATCCCAAATCAAACATCATCCGAAGCCTTTCCCTGCCAAATACCTCCCTCACACCAAAGAATAATATATCCACTCACGTGAAACAAGGATTTCATCATAGTCGAGACCATAATCTAGTAAAAATTCCTTGAGGTACCCTTTTCATCACATGTTTTGCTTCCACTAAGTGAACACGCCTAGGTTCTACTTAGAAACTCCTACCTGTGTTCACTGTAAAACATATGTCTGTTCTGGTGTTCGTCACGTACATCATCGATCCAATAATCGCCTATACAAGCAGTGTGGCATCAATCAATTTCGACGAAGTATCGACGCCAACGCCTTCAGCTTCGCCTTCCATGGGTGTATTCATGGCTTGCATTCTAGCATGTTAATCTCTTTAAGATTTCAATCGTATACTTCCCTTGGTTATGAAGATCCTCTCTGGACTCTCACATACCTCAAGACCTAAGAATAAGGCATTAGGCCAAGGTCTTCCATCAAATTATGTAGCAAGCTTCCTCTTACATTCAACATGAATTTTTCTTCTCCAGTTAATAATAAGTAATCCACATATAGCAGTAACATTATTGGCTCATTATTCATAATTTTGAAGTAGAAATTTGAGTTTGCTTTACTCTTTGTAAAGCCTAAGCTTGTCAAGAAACCTGCCTATACTACCATACCAAGCTCTAGGATCTTGCTTCAACTGTATAATGCTTTCAAATTTGCAAACATGAGACTTCCCGTCTTTCAACCTCAAATCCTTTGAGGCTGATCTATATAATTTCCTCTTCAATGACATCGCGAAAGATGTCTTCACGCCCATCCGGTGTACTTCCACTTCATCTTAGTTGCAAAAGCTATGATGTATTCCGATCAAGTGTATCTAGCCACTGTGGAGTGAATGTCTCTTCATGTCAATGCCTTCCTTCTAGGAAAAGCCATGAGCAACAAATCTTGCTTAATATTTCTCAATACTCCCATCAACATGTTTTATTTTGAAGAAACCATTTGAGGATACCACATCTTTATTTCCCATCAGGAACTATTTCCATAGCCTTCTGTTTCTTCATTATGTACTGGTATTCTCATGGTGACATCTTCCCCATTCTTTTCTCCGAATGAAGTTTGGGAAGTAGGTGGGCTCCTCTCTAGGGAGGTCACACATCAAAGCCGGATAAATGGAGAATGGCTTTGGTCTTTTCACCTTATCTCTAGAAGTTCCTTTGGGAACACCATACTTTTCTCCATCTTGAATAAGCTCTCAGCCCAAGTCGGTTTTCTTTATGGAGGATTTTCATCTAAGGAGGTTCTTGTACTTATACTCATATCATGGTCTTCTAGAAGTTCTCATCAGGGGAAGTTACGAATTACCTCACTACTGCATCTCTGGAACCCTCCCCACAGTATTGGGGTTTATGGGTTCCTCTTCATATACCCTTCAAGTTGGCATATAGTTTAGATTTCTTGAGCCCTGTATCTTCATCAAAGTTCACATCCCTACTTATCTCAATGTGATGTTGACATGGTACATAGATTTGAAGGCCTTGGAGACCCCAATATCCCACAAATATTCCCCCTTCTTCCTCGGCGATCCAAATTTTGTTTCTCTTTCTTTTTAGGTATATTAACAAACACCGGATGCCCAAATATTTTGAGATGGCTTACCTATGGCTTTCCAAAGTGGAATATTTCTTTTGGTGTCTCTAAGCCTATGCACTCTTTGGATAATCGGTTCCCAGACATAAACAACTACCATTGCTGCCTCTACCCATAAGCACATAGGAAGATCTTGATCATGGATCATAGTCTCACAGCTTCCATAATCGTTATGTCTTCCATTTAGCTAACCGCTTTGTTGAGGGGATTATAGGGAGTAGTGAGTTCCCTCTTGATTCCAAATATCTTTGCGTAAGTTCACAAACTCTTTGAGGTATATTCTCCTCCATTATATGACTGTGTATCTTGATCTTTCTTTCAAAGGTTCTCTATCAAGGCTTTGAATCTCCTTGAACTTACCGAACACTTCCATATTTAGTCTTCAAGAAATATATCTAGGTTTTATGAGAGTAATTGCCAATGAATGATACATAATATACATACCGCTAATGGAGGATGATGCAGTATTGCACACACACATCCGAATGGATGAGTTATGGACCTTCTATCTTTGTCATTCCGCCTCTAAAGGGTTCTTGATATTCTTCCCTTTGTAATAATCCATCAGATACTTCTTTATTTTCACCTTTGAGTTCTAAGAACCTATGACCGCTATGCATATGTATGGTATAGCGCCTTTGTAGTTGATGTGGGCTAACCTCTATGCCAAAGTTCACATGAGTTTTCAATGGCATGGTCATAGTACCGAGGGACCCCTTTAATTTATACAAGACATTTTCTTTATTACCAATGATGATTTCATCATTTTTTTTGCTTCTCCCTAGCCCACATAAGAACTTTTCCATCTATAAAGGCAAACTCTAAAGCCTTTCTTTTCTAAATATGAAATTGAGAGTAGGTTCTTCTTCAATCCTCGTACATATAAGATTTTCATTTTTAGTGAATTCCCTAATTCAGCTATGTTTGATTCTCCCACTCCATTGATGGATATTTGCAATCATCTCCAAGTGTCACTTTCTCTCAGAAAACTTTCTCTCTCAGATACAAGATAGACTATTTCTTTGTCCCATCATGTTCTTGTATGCACCACTATCAATGAGCCAAGTGTCTCCTGTGTGTTATGACTTCAGGAGGGTTGGCATCAACACATGGTCTTTTGATCTCCTCTTCATCATTTTTAAGGTGGCCTTTTCATCTTCAAACTACATAAGCATGGACCTCTTTTGTTTCCTCTTGTATTCTTCTTGTCTCAAATGGACAAAAATTTCAGTAAGCAGGTCCTATATTACAATGACAAGATTGTACGAGAGTAGTCTCTTCTTTTCTTTCGTTGTCTTTTCTTCTGAAATTTCCTTGGATGCGATTCTTTATGATTGAATTTATTTGATTGTTGAGGCTCTTTATGAGTCTCCTTACGGAAGTAGGGTTTCTTCCTTCCCTCCTTTTGTGTGGTGGCTAGGGCTTGATCATCATCCCTTGCTAGTAATGGTTCATGATTTGTTACTCTTGTTTCTTATTGGATACATTCTTCCCATAGGTCAGCCGAACTCTTCGCCCTTTCCGGGTACATATCGCCTAGATGAAAGAACTTCAAGGTCTTGTGGACACCATTTATGGCCATCATTATGAGTTTGTATTTGTCTATGGTATATCCAATAGATTCTAGATGTTCTTTGAATTCAGAGATTCTAGAGAAAGTATTAATGTAATCATTTCTCCTTTCTGCATCCTTTGTATTCTTCAAGAGTTCTAAGATTCATCTTATGGTTTATGTTCTTCCTTCATATAGTCTAGTCAAGGCATCAACATCTCTTTCTAGTCTCTTTAGATGACACATAAGGAATCGTGTGGTCTTTAATCAATCAAAGAATGACTTTTCGCCCTTATTATTTCCCTTTTGATGCTTTGCCTTTCTCAAGCAGATCATCTGTTCTCGGGTACTGCCTTTGACGCATCTTGCTAGGTTGGTCATTCTCTTCAAGAATGAGGCCAATCCTATACTTCCGTGCACCCGAATTTTCCCACTCCTTCTAACTTGTCAACAAGCTTGGGTCTTGCAGACATCTTACTTGAGCTAGGAAAATGACCAAAAATGAAAGTGCTCAAAATCAAAACCTAAACTTACCAGGAGGTGCGGCCAATGAAGGAAATGCCTGGTGTGTTTAGGTTTCAGAAAATCCAACTTTTCTCCTCCTTCCAAATCTGATCTCAGGATTGGATCGGTGCTTCTAAGACTGGTAATTCTAGTACTTCTCGGGTACTTCAATCGGGTTTTTGGTACTTCGTACTGGTGAAACTAGAGTTTCTATGAGATCTAACCACCGAAAAGGTGCACTAATGATGCCAAATTGATCCTTAGGGGAGGGCATGACTTTCTAGATAGTTTTAGGGATGAAATGCTCTCACTTTTGAAAACCCTAATTTGCAAGTACCACAACAAGGACGCTTTTCTTGTGAAAGATGCTTCCTTTACCTTGGCTCGATAATTATGTTAATGTTTAAGCCATTATTATGATGTTTTCATTTCATTAGATAACAATGGCATAATCCAAGATCAATCACTGATAAATACACAATCAAAAGAAACACAACATTTATCCCTTGAAACCCCTCTGGGAAGAAAACCCAAAGAAACTTCCACAGTAGATAACAATACAATACCTAAGAGATCTTTATGCTAATACAAAAGTCCTCTCCTAGATATGTTTGACTTCCTTTGGTTTAATGTGAGATCAACTTATTTCAAAACTCATGGTGAGTTAGGTTCCAAGAGGCTGCTTAGCCTCCTTTATTTATGGGTGTCCACTAATGCGGTAAAGTGTCTCTTCATCAAGTGTATCGACTTCAAATTGGGTGGGTAAACCTACCTTTATTATATTTTCGGGTCTATCTCTCTTTAATAACTCATAATGACTTCTATTTTGCTCTATTACAATTGTCTTTTGACCAATCTGCAGAAAGGGATTTGGTCCTATTACACATCGACATGATCAATCCACAGGATTGATCCTATGAATAATATATCAATACACAGAATACTCTTCAAGGCTTAATAATATTTCAAATAATATTTCATAATGTGAGTTGGCTTCTCTATACTAGTCATTGTTGGATGGGTCTGGAAATAGATTTATGATATATAAATTGTTGTGGATATTCCACTTGAATAGTTTGTCACAACAAATATTATACTATTATGAAATATTAGATTATGCAATTTATTCCCTTAGATCCTAGATTAATTATTACTAGTTTATTGCTTATATTTATGAAAATATTTGAAAACAAAAATGAAATAACAAGAAAAATGTACACACCCATCCAATAATAATTGAACTCAAGATATATCCTAGGAAACTTGATATGGGATAACCTTGCTATAAGGTGAGGCTTCATGATCCTTCTCTTCTTCGCTTATGAAAAATGCATATAAAGAAAGGGGCACTCACCATGGAGTTTCCTATGACTTTGTGGCCTAAATGGATAATGATACTCTTTCCTACCTATTTTATATGCACTCAAATCCCACTCGGATTATTTTCTCAACTATGGAGCATGTACAATACAAAATAATGGAATCCCTCTCTTCCTGCAAGCCCAATATTTAACATAGCTTGACAAATATAGGGTTAGGTTTTTGAATTCCTCAACCTCAATTAGTGATAAGGTTTTGACCTTATATAATATTATTATTGAAAGTATACACGTGGATATCCCTACATGTGTGATTAATAGGGGTTGATGCAACTTCCACTTGTACCTCGGTGGTCAACAAGGTAAGTCAACTTGAGGGAGGTATATGTATATGAGCTCATTGAGGCGATTTTTGTCACAGTTGGTCTGATATGTAGAATAGTGCCTATGGGGATAGATGTATTTCGTCAAACAAAAAAATCCCCAAAAAAATCCATTTTATGCCTCAAATTTTATTTGGAAGGTTTTGGACCCCAAATATCCAAATTGAGAACTTCTACTAAGATGGGATCTATTAGCCAATTCCTCCAATATTTGCACCCACAAAGTACCAAGATAGATGAAAATTCTATATAATGATCCAATTTTGATCAATTTGTGATATTTGGATCAAATAATATACTTTGTCCCATCCATAGGTCTATAAAATCAAGGGGGGTAGATATGAGCATCAAGTTGGAGCCTTAGTGAGACTGTGCATTGTTGATCAACTCGAGTAGTGTTTTGTGTCTACATCCTTGGGCCTCATCTATGTGTTCTTGGGTATTCTAGGTGATGCATAGGTGTCCCATGAATTTCTATAATATATCAATGTTGGATGTCATAGTGAAGAATGGTGCAACTCATGCATAATAAAAAAAGGACAATTTCAAAAGTGGTGTACAACTGATGCATAATATTGAAAATTCCATGCAACTAGTGAAAATTTGTTAAAGAAGGTTACATAATATTGAATGAGGAGATGTTGAATGGGTAGATCCCCTGAGGCTATTGAATATTGGATGTTGAGGGAGAATATCCTTTTAGGAAGTAGAATTCTAAATGTGGAGGGAGTAGTTCCCTTGAGGATGCATAAGCCTAGAAGTTGAGAGATCATGTCACTTGAGACTGTGAAGGTATACATAAATGATAAATAATGGATAGGAGTGATGCCTTGATATTAATTGATATATTCAAGGATTTTGTATTAATAAACCAGGAAAATAATACAAGAAAATATTTTTCCAAAATGTACACGTCTATACACCTCCATTTCTATTGATATATGTTATGGTTTAAGAAATTGGGAGTGGTTAAAGTTGACTATGTATTTGGTAAAAAATTACGATTTTTAAAGGTCTGGGATTACATAGAGGAAGAGGAGGAATACCTAGCGAGTTGTGTCTTTAGGTCAAGGGATGATCTAGCTCATTAGTAAGAGACTAGGTTTTCAAAGTCATCTTTGGTTAAGGAAGAAGAGACCCAACTTCACTCATTTGGGGAAATCCACAGTTAGAATGAAAATGTTTACACTAAGGGTTTCTATGTACATCCTCCAAAGGATGCTTAAAATATAGGAATTAAAGAACATTTAGTGGAAAAGGATTTGAGGAATCATTCCTAGTCATGCATTAACTCAAAGTTATGAGTAGGATACCATTGGCTATGGTGATGATACTTACAAGGTGTGATCCCAAAGGAACATGTAGTGTAATGACTAGATATGTATGGGTTGATATCATGGATACTTCATCTCATGAAAAGGTGGAAGGACTATTTGGAAATGGGACTAGGGTTAGGAGTTATGAGTGTATTAGAGATAGCTAGAGGTGGCTTGTTTAATTTGAAAGGGAAAACTTGAAGGAACCAGAGATTAAGAACTTTAGAAGAATGAAAAAATGTGTCAAGGTGAAGAAATAGAAAACTAAAATCATGTTGGGTGAACATGTGGTGATGGAGGATGTAATGTCACTATGTGGAATGGATATGGCCAATTTCTATTTATTTTGGCATGGAGGTTTTGAAAAATTTCTTCTTCAATGGATTAACAAGGTATGGAATCTAATGTTAGGTTATATGCCGCATTTCCATGTTCTTACTAAGGGGTGGTTAGATTTGAAATTTTATTCTGAATCATATTCTAAGAGAATATTGGAAGGTATTTGTCAAGGCTTGATGGGATGTTGATGTTGAGGCATGATCCTGGTTTTAATCCCAGGGAAAAAAAATGTAATACTTATCCAATTTGGAAAATGACGTGCTCCACCTTAAATTCTATAGAAAACAATTTTATGAAATTGTATTGATAATAGGGTTTTGTTGATTTAAAGACAATAATTTTAAAATAGGTTAATAGGTCTATAGAAAAAATGTTGGTGGAAATAGACTGGTGAAAGGCATTCCCCAAAGCCATTGAAATTGTACATGAACCAATAAAAAATACACATAAATTTTGACCATTGGAAACTCCATTCTTGGCTACTTAACATGTCATGAGATTAGGAATTTGGAAATTTGAGTGATGTATTATCCTTACCATGAAAGCAAATGGGAATGGAGGAAGGTTGAAAAAACAAAGGGAGAGATGAAACCTAACATAAACTCTTATAACAAAGAAGATCTAGATGGGAAGATAACAAGAGGTGGAAAAGGTTATGGGGGTTCTATAAGGTATGTATTTAATGGGTAAATATAAAGTCTTAGTTTCATGAAAAGTGTGAAATTGGGTTGAAACATGCACAAAGAATCTAGCTAGAAACAATGAATAAAAACCTTGCAAATTTGAGAGAAGAATAGAAGAATTGGAGAGAAAGAACGAAATAATTTTGGGACTCCACATTAATACACAATCAAAGAGTGAATAATTCTACAATATATATAATCTACATGCTCAAACTATTGTGCCATAGAAGTCTTCTAGAGAGATAGAAGTCTTCTAGAGAGATGTGGACACACAATGAAAAAAACTTGAGTTATCTACCACCTAGTCCTAATTAACATATCCATGCAATCATTAGTTAACTAACTCACACAAGTGGAGTGGAGAGAATATCATGCATGCACATGTGATGCACTCTCCTAGCCTCATATGTGGTATGTGTATTGTGCCCTTGGTGATGATTCCAAAGTCAGTTTTCCCTCCAGATGATCCCATGAGCATGCAACACTTGGTGATAATACCCCAGGTTTCCATTCAAGACTTGACTCCACTGGTATAAATGATGTACAATTGAGTAATGAATAAAGAGGATGAGGGTTCCCATCTTTAGGGGAGAATATATTACTAGGGGTGCCCTCAACATATAATAATAAACTTAGGAAGAGAAATACTAGGTGGGTGTGTAATATCTCCAATAAAAAGAAGGAAGTGAACCGACAATAATTAGATGCAAAGTGAAGGTATTTGAAGTTGAGATAAATGAAGCACTCCATGGGATCCTATTAAATAAAATGGAAATTCTAAATGTATGATTATATATGTTGATTCTTTCTATCGTTACTATGAGAAAAACACAATTTGAAAGGAAAATAAGAAATTTGTTCTAATTAAGGCCTGAAAGGACAAGGGATATTTCCCTGACCCCTCATCCTAAAATTTGAAGGATCCAATGATCCTAAAGGATAGACCATAACCTATCAATAGGAACTTTGGATGGTAAGGAAAATCGTTTGGAGAGAAGAGCTTTAAGCAATATCCTTGCCAATTCTAGTTCAAATTTCTGCAAGCAAGAAAGGGAAGCTAAAAAACCAAGATATTCCTTAAGACACAAGAAAGGAGAGAAAAACTAGGGAGAAAGGGGGAATATAAATGGGACTTGCAATAGATCCCAAGAAATCCTATGCATTATATATAAAACTCTTATTGTTGTTAGGAAAAAGAAAAGAAATAAATCCTAGAAGGAAAACAACAGACCATTAAGGGGGGCCTCAAAGAAAGGAATGCCTCAAGAAAAGTCAAATAATTCTCTAAATGTGAGGGGTGGGGATGACTTGTCATGAAAAATATATATCCCCAAATTCATTTATTTAAGTTAGAGCTACTTTATGCAACATACAATGTGTGAAGGAGATAAAGCAAAAGGATTTTTCTCATCCTTTGGAAAGACTAGAATTTTATTATCTTAAAATCCAATGGAAATGAGGGGTTACTACCGTGTTGGAAATCTTTAATATAGAAAACGATTCATTTGAATTCGTGTGTTGACCCCAAAAACAAACATCAAACAAAACACACAGATAACACCCTTGTATGGTTGTTAAGGGGGAAAGTAGGGATGGAATCCTAGATTAGGTTTAAATCCATAAAGTCACTAACTCCAGGTGGTTGTTGTATTTCATTTTTATACAAGTTAGAAGCTATATTTCCCCTAGGGTACCAATTCTCCAGTTATGTGTTTGTAAAATTAAAAAACTATAAATGGTTGTTATTGCATTAAATAAGGGCTACGATTAGATTGGCTAGCATATTAATACAAAATTTAAAGAGTGAGCCTACCTTAAAGAATTCAAAGTTATTCAAGGTTTCACCAAAAAGATTTCAATCTAAAATATTCTTAGATTTGTGGCCCTACACTTGATTGTGCGAGGTGTATAAATCCTAACATATCATTCTAACAAAAACACTAAGTTTGTGACACATAAGAAAAATTCAAAGGCTTTTGGGCCCATACTTGCCAAGGTCATTTTTCTTGCTACCTACCATTGAAGTGGGAGTGTATGAGATTTGTTTTTCTATTGGATCAATGATTTATTAAAAAATGTTTTCTTCCATTGCTTCCATTTGGCCCTAGTCAAGAGAGCCTACTGAGAGAGATGGTGTTCCTGATATCCTTAACTCCTCATAACTTGGACATTTCTCCAATTACAATTTTAGTATTATATCCTATAGTATTATGAATTTCTCATCAACTTCTTCCAATCTCTCACTATTTCATTGTTTTGTTATGTCTAGCTAAATGTGCCTTCCCTTTGATTTGTCTACTTGAACCTTTGTAGTGATGATCTTTCTTTCCATCACCTACATTTAATTAGAGTTTTTTTCTCACAATCCTTCCTCCAGCCTTCCCATTTCCTCACATATAGGGACAGACATTTTTGGGCATCATAATACATATGAAACCTCCTAATTTCTCTTCTTAATTTATAATTCTCATAGTATGCACACTTTTTCATATGGTTTTGTGGATTGGCCATTCTTCCAACCTATATCCTAAATAAATTGTATAATTGGATGCTTCCCATTTTGGGAAAATATTCTCACTTCCATACTTATGAGAAGTGTCAAGTTTCAAACAAGAGTTTGGGATTCCTCTTGTGCATATATAATTTCTCATTTTTTACCTCTAAAAAAGAGCTTCACTTCCAAACCTACAAGGGATTACAATCTACATAACTGTAAAGCATGGGGATCTACTTCTCCCCATGTTTCCATTAAAAATGGGCAGTGATGAAGAACGTAAGTGGAATTACACTCCAAAAAACATTATTATACGACATACTCCCATCCATCCCATCGTGACAATATTCAACTGGATTTACCCATGCAAAATGAGACATGCATATGCACGGTGATGCAGGGCCATTAAGAAGGTATTTACCATTGTGGGAACAGATTGCCACTTGTCCATTGTTTGATGTATGGTCATTTGATGCTTATGAGGTGACTTTAATATCATCAGAGATGGCATAAGTATAACAACCCACCTTTTTTTCTTATAGTTCCTAGTTGAATATTCTAAGATTCATTAGCCAAATTGTCTATGGAGGTATTTATCCCTCTCATCACATGAAAATACTCCACAGTTTTGAAACCTTATGTTAGCCTTTGAATTACGAAGACTATTCTTCCCAACTGTGCATTTTGAGGTAGTATTTGAGTGAGAATATAGTTTATTATTTTCGTGGAGTCCCCAACCATTGTTATCTTTTTAATTCCCATTGGTTTAATAATGTCCCTTTCCAAAGTGCCAGAGCTTCAACTTGGTTGTTGGTGTTTTTTCCTATTCCCCATTCAAAGTTTGTTTCTTGATTTTCTCCTGGGTCAAGGATGACCCCCCCATACTTGTCGACCATATGTTTCCTTTCGACGCTCCATCAAAGAATAAAAGTAATGATGCATGTCTAATATCCATATATTCAGGTCCTTCTCTATCATTTGTAATTTCCATGTTGGGTGTTTTTTAATTCTACCAACTTGTACTTTGTAGGTTTTTATCCCTTCCATCAGTATGTCCTTCAACCAAATCTTCTCCTCAGCTTCTAAATATGTTGATATTTGCTTCACTCCTTTGAAATGGATTTCCTCAAAGAGAAGGCCCCGGGCCTGTGAAGCCACTCTTCTAGGTGTCATGGATTATAGTTGAAAAAACACTTTGTTTATAGATAACCATATATTCCTAGAAAAAAATAAAGGAGTTTCAATCTAGGCTCTCTTTTCCGAAGGTTCACTTTGGAAGGTGATTTCATTAACTTTATGCTAAATTTGGAACATTTTGGAAGGTGGTTGCATTAACTTTATGCTAAGTTTGGAACATCTCCTTCCAATTTTGGGGCTTGTTGGCACTCAAATTTTTGGGATAGAGATTGTATGTGTGCACAAATGAAGTTGTGCACACATTTTAGTTTTTCACACACTCCAGCAATTGGGCAATGGATGACATGAGGCACACACTCCAGTTTGAGTTTTTCTAATGCACTCCAGTTTGAGTTTTTCTAATGCATTCAAGTTTTGGTTTTGCTAATGCATGCTAAAAATTAAGAAGAAACTACATGCATGCCAGAATCAATAAAATAATCTTCATGAAATCTTCCCGAATGATTACTTTAGGCAGTGCGATATATCATGGAGAAGTAAGGGGATGAACTGGAATGGTAGTTAAGACTTCCACAACTCCAAAGAGGTTATGTTGACTACATGCGGGTGATAGAAGCATGCAGAAATAGAAGTCAAAATAAAAACTGGAAAAAAAGTGATGGTGATAGAGCACTAGAGTAGAGAAGAATATAAAAGCGAGCAATGACGACAAAAAAATAGTTACTCGGTTGGTTAGTCACTTGGCTAGTCAGTCAGCTAGTGGGTTGCTAATGTTTTGTGAAGATTCTATATATGTTTTGTAATAGTTCTGGTTGTGAAGGTGGTTTTGTAATATCAGAAAAGTGTAAGAGAAGTGAATAGTTTCATGTAATGAACCACTGTGAGAATCTGTAAGAGCGTTGGGCATTGTTTCTGTCAATTGATGAGTTACTTGATATATGTATGTGTCTAGTTGAATGAATACAATAAAAGCTATATTGATCCATGTTATATAATGTGTTGATCATGTGTCTGATGAATGTATGTGTTGATGTTTTGTGTTGTTAGTTATTAAGCATACTACAATGTAATGTATGAATTTCCACCCAAATGGATTCCTTGTGTAGTTGACCCTTCATTACCAACACAAGACCTTATGGCCTCTATGATTCTCATGGCATCTCGAGTGAAACCTTCTTCAATATTTGGCTAAATATTGATATGTCAATTCCTTAGGGTTTTTGTTGGTCAACTCTTGATGAACCCTTGGTCATCAACCCCCTAGAATTAAGAAGGATGATGCAAGCAAAGCCAAAAAATGGTTTCATTGTTGAGACTTAAAGGTTTTGTATCGAATGGTGAAGGAAGAGAATGAGGTGCCATTTTGGGAGGAAATTCAAAATTGGTTGACTGCAAAGGAAGATGAGTGTACTCGACGTGAAACTCATGGTCCAACTGCCAATGTGGAATGATGGAAGAATAGGTATATATATATTGATATCCAAGAAATTTTCTTTATTGAATTTCCTTTTAATTGTAAGAATGGTTGAAGAGGAGGACTGATACTAATACTACTTTAAGTCCTTAAGAACCACTGGTCTAGGATCAAATCATAGTTGATAGGCTAAAGGAATTGGATAATAAGTGGACTCCAGCTATTGATTTCCAATTTTCTCAGGTGAAAGAAGGTTATATAATTGAGTTTGTGGTCGAATACACTAATTTTTTCAGTGAATCTGAAAGGAATTTTGTTGAAGGTCCTCGGAGAAGGTTGCTAGAATAAATCCCACTTTGGATCAAGATGTTGTGGGTGGATAAAGGGATAATGTGCATGGATCCTGATAGGATGGTTGAGTAGACTCCCCTAGCGCTAGGGTAGGGATGAAAAGACGATGGAAAAGAGAGAGGATAGGTGGATCCATTGAGGAGGATCTAGAAGTTGTTGAGATGAGGTGAGGAATATAATGGACCTGGAAGAGAAGAGGAGAGAGAGAGAGAGAGAGAGCTGAAATATATGAAAAAATAGTTGATTCAAGAAGGAAAGTAGAACAAAGGAGTGTAAATAATATAGTAAGGGGTGTGAGACAAGGGGTCAGGCCCATAATGAAGCGAAAGGAGACTACACCAAGAGGAAGTGTGGGAGAGTGTCTTGTGTCATAGAGGAGAACATATGAGGATAGGTTGGTGAAGAGGCATGACATTGATAGTAGGGTATGCATTGAATATACCATCAGTGGTAGTAGGGGTTGAGAATATGAATTCTGAACCCCTTGCTTGTTGTGATATGTCACAAACTTAGAGGAAGATGAGGCACAAAGTATAGTTGCAAAGGTGGGAGAAAATGAACAACCCCTGAGAGGAGGGGAAGAGGAGTTGGAGATAGTATATGGTCTTGCATAGATGCAGGTAGGAAACTCTATGGGTTCCTTCACAATAAATGTTAGAAGAATATGGATTTACCCCCCCACCCCCCTTGAACCACCCCCCTTACACATTTTTAACCAAGAAGAAAGAATAGCATATAGCATGACGATTGGACTAGAAGAAAGTGCAGGAGAAGAAAGCAAAGAAGCAACGAGTGAGGAAGAAGATGAATTCAACAGTACTTTTCCAAGAAGAGTATCAATACCAAGATCCCCAACACCTAGCAGTCATTCAGGAGGACATAGTTCAAGATTGAGGATGGTGAATCAAGATAGCACCCTAAGATTACATGTATTCCATGGGACGAGTAAGAACAAAGTAGAATAGAATTGGTTTATGTGTGAGGAAATATGGTCTGTGAAGAGGATTACATATGAGGCTTAAAAAATCGTGCAACTAGAGAGCACTTTCAAGGATAGAGCCCTAACATTGTACATGAAGTACAAGGCCATTATGCTAGTGAGACAAACGAGGTCCCTAAAAAATATCAAAAGAGATGTTCTTATGGAATTCCAAAAGCCAAAGTCATAATATCAGTGCATTACAGAGATTAAGGAGATCAAGTTGAAACTGAGAGAATCTGTGTGGGATTATGAACAATGGTTTAAGATCTTGCTAGATCGGATGACATTCTAGATCCATGACATGCATCATAGATAATGGTTCATTATGGGGTTTCTCCTCCATATCCAAGTCTCGATTATGCAACAGAAGGTGACCAATCAAGAAGTAGTGGACATTGTGATGTTCTTCGAGGCTAACTAGGAGGAGGAGAAGCGTCAACAGGGTTGGCATGGCACAATCCCATCTTTCCAACTTGACGATGCAGTTGCAGGATATGGAAAAAAAAATGTAGTGCGCAAGCACATATGGTGTACAATGTGTCGATCAGAAGGGAACCATAGAGTTGAGTGTCTGACATCATGCAACTATATGGTGACAGATGCGTCGAATCCATTTCCAACTAGACCTTAGATGGAATGGTGTTATATTTGCAAACAGTGGGTACATATACCACCATGTTTCATGTCCGTGGAGCATGATGTAAGAAAATGTCAAACACTCCAACTGATGTAGGACCATACCCATGATGTATTCCAAGTTCAGGAGGAACAAAAGGGTGGTGACCATGGTGGTGTTGTGAGAGGTAGATATCAAGGAGGCATGAGGGGAAGATATGGACGTGAATATGAAGGAGGTGGAGGTAGACCCCCCACTTGTTTTAATTGTGGAAAGATAGGCTATGTGTCGATGTTTTGTACCAAACCACACACTATTTATGGGTAATTCTATAGCCCCAAGAATGTCACAAAGGAATGTCCTAAATTAATGAAGAAGTGGGAAGAAAATAAGGAACACTGCAACATGGTGATTGGAGAGCTGCACAAGAATCAGAAGAAATATGAGGAAGTTGATGTATGGGTGATAACTTGAGGCAGAGAAAAGACAAGAATGGAATTTGAGCATGGTGAAAGCTCACTTCAAAGGAAAAAGGGGAAAATAATAAAGGCAGTGTATCCCCCTCATAAGTTTGATGCTACTCAACGGAAACAATTTATGCATGATGTGTAGAGGGTCATAGAGGAGGAAAGAGAATGAGAAGAGATCAAGTACACGATGAAAAGGTCACTTGAAGCTACCCTGATCAGTGAGGAATTACAATGAGTGACACAGAGGTCACTGGAGGAAGCCAAAGACCATGAATAGTTACAGCACGCCACACATAGGTCTTTAGAGGAAGCTCATGTGTGTAAGCACATGCAATGCTTGATGCAAAGGTTATTGGAAGAAGCTCACAAAAGAAGAAATGAGATGACCCAAACACTGGGAAATAAAGGAGAGTGTGAATGAAGAGATAAAGCACACGACATGAGAAGAAGCACAACACAACATGGGTCATGAAGAAGGCATTGAAGACCAAGTAATTAACTTCTTGCGTTGTTGTTTAAAATTGTTAAGTGATCCTAATGTTGCACAGAAGTTAACATAGATGTTATCAACCTACATGGAGGAAGAAGGGACATATAGATATATATCATCCCCCCTACCAAAAAGGGACATGTTCTAGGACAGTAAGAAGAAGCACACAAGAAGAGAGTTAAATATGACAGTTGAACTTGGAAGTTATGAGATGGATGGTGTCATGTTGGATTTGGGATCCAACATGAACATATTGTCGAAGAAGTCATGGGAATTGATGGGTAAAATGAATTTGGTATGGTCTCCCATTTATCTTCAGTTGGAAAATTAGTAAAACATCTACCCTATAGGTCAATTGGAGAAAGTCAAAGTGAAGATAGAGGGGGTGAATACGAAGTCATATTTTGAAGTCATAGATATTATGGATGACTATGATCCATATCCTACCATACTTGGCGTTGATTGGGAATTCGACAACAATGTTGCATTAAATATCAAGAAAACATAGATGTCATTTAAGATAGACACCCTATGCATGATTTTTCCATTATATCCAAATGAAGGGCACAAATACAACAAGCCGATATATGAGGATGAGTGGATCTATGTTATTGAAAATATTTACAAGATCACAAGGCATAGAGAAGATTATATCAATCCCATAGAAAATGGAGAGTTGATTTGGAGGAGAATGAATTCATATGATACTGAATCAGAGGATTCCGTGGAGAGGTGACAACATAATATTTATGAGGTCTCTACCTAAATATGTGCAAGGATAACTAAATTAGTGCATTGAATTGGCTTCAAGATATGTGATGCTCTGAGTTTTGATGGGATGGGACTAGTAGAAGAAATCTTAAAATATATGGAAAAGATTGTTCCATAAGATTGAAGGGTTCATCCCATGGATTACATGGTATGGGGAACACCTGCACATTGGTGGGAGAGACATCACATGAATATATAGGACTAGACGTAGGTGGATGAGTTGATAAAGGTTAAATTCTAGCCCATAACTAACTTTGAATTGGCCAATCGGTATAATGGAATTGAAGATCCTCAGAAGAAAATTATTTGTTGCGAAAGGTGTTGGGATACCAGGAATATTCCTCATAACCAATGGGTCCACCGGTTCATTCATACCATGGATATGGTTCCAAGGAGCTAGTATATTCAAGAGGAACTCAAGAGGAAAATGGTAGAATGGGTTCATGTAAGTGCACATTTTTTCTCAACATTATGTTTCACAACAGAAGATATTTCTCAGAAGGAGGCACTCCTCCAGATTAAAAAAATTATCTTTCACCATCAACCAAAGGATGCCACACCGTAGGTGGTACATGCTCATATCATCAACCAATGGAAATATTTAAAGAGGTCGTCCATTATTGGAAATTCAAAGTTGATGATGTTGATGACGATGACCCAAGAGGCATATAGATCAAAGAATCTGAGGTTGAGCATGTAGTAGAAGGAAATTCAGTGAAGATGGTTGTGTCGGGATATGTTTTTCCGATTAAGACAAAGAAACATAATACCATCACTAAGGAAGTTCCAAAAATGGATATCATTGGAGATTATTGGGACAAGGATACTATCACTCGGGTCATATACCTACTCAAAGAGTATGAGGACTTGTTCCTCTGAAGTTTCTCAGAGATGAAGGGGATCGCAGGGTCCCGGGGGAAATCAAAATTTATCTCAAGCCAGATGCTAAACCTATGAAGAGGAGGCCCTACCACTTAAACCCCAAGTATAAAGAGAAGGTGTATAAGGAGTTGGACTAGATGCTAGATGTTGGAATCATTGTTTCCATGGAGGAGTCTGATTGGATTAGTTCCATGGTAGTTCAAGCAAATAAAACATGTGACATTCGAATTTGTGTGGACCTACAAAGCGTTAATTCTGCCTATCTGCATGATATGTTCCTACTCCTTTCACCAATGAGGTTTTGGATATTATTGGAGGATGGGAGGCCTACTCTTTTACAGATGGATTTTCAAGATATCAATAGGTTTGGATCATGAAGTAAGATCAAGTGAAGACAACTTTTGCGACAAACTCAGATTCCTTTACTTATACGTT
>SNQJ01S0078331.1:0-28854 GCA_010110895.2 Picea sitchensis
ATCACTTCACTTTATTATTTACCTTTTAAAATCTCTTAAACCACTTTGATTACTTTGACCTTTCGGGGCTTCTAGATGACATATGAGGGTCCTCCAACTTCGTAAGGACATAACTCTCAAACCGTGAGGAGTTATGTGACATTCTACATACCACCAGAAATGGAATGAAATGTACTATCCATATAGAATAGTATTATCTAAAAAATTATCACAACTCATACCGTTACCCATCAAACAAACTTGGGTCCATTACCCAAACCTGGGGTCTCTAACTTCTCATGGCCATAACTCTCTAACCGTGAGGAATTATGTGATGTTCAACATACCACCAGAAATGACATGACAAGAACTATCCATCTAGGATATGTTCCCTGACAAATTCACTTTCCTTCATCTCATTATTCCACAATTAAGCATGGGTTCTCTTACTCCACACAGCATCTTCCCATGAGGGATTTCACCATAAGGGGACCACTTTGGAGTTCATCCATATTGACTTATTATCAACCATGACAAAACAACAATGAGTCATATTTATGACAACCAACCTTAATCAACAGGTCACCTTTGGAATGATGATCTTGATCAATGTGTAATGCAGAGAATTCGTCAATCGACTCAAGAAATCTTCTGATCTCAAGATATTCCTCGAAAACTTTTCGATGCTTGATATTATCAGGTACAAATATCCTATATATAACCTCAACATCATACCCAAGATTCAATGGCTATGGGATCTTGAACTGGCTCACTGAGGTGGCCACAGAATCAACCATAGTATTTTCTTCTCTTGGAACAAATGTAATGTTGAAGGCTGAGAAGAAATTGTCAATTAGGTCCCAAACCTCATTCTTGTAAGTCTTAAGCCTAGGATGCTTGGATCAATAAACATTTTTTACTTAATGAACAATTAGTTCAACATCCCCAAACATTGTTATCTCTTCAATCCCCATATCTTTCGCAGTCCTCAAACCCAAAACAAGAGCTTCATATTTTTCCATATTGTTGGTAGCTTCAAACTCTAACTTTTATGACAGGGATATGGTTTCCTAACACGGTGACACAAAAACCACTATGGCACCAACTCCCTCCCTAGAAGAGGCTCCGTCGAAAAACATCTTCCACGGGGAATTAGTTGGGGGGGGGTATTTCACTAAAAGAGATGGGTTGAATTTTGATTTCAAGAGGAGCCTTAGGGGTGTCAGTGAGTTGTGAAAAACTACATCCCAAATCAATGTCAAGTGAAAAGAAAGGATGGTTGGTGGGGTCACATTCATCACTAATAATATAGGCCAACTGAGACTCTCTATACAGTCTTCTATGCCCCCCCCCCATGAACACAGGGATGAAAACATATGTGAGATCCATCTGCAAGGTTACCCCAAGCCTTTTAATCCAAGATCTTGACAAAAGATGCCAAACATGGGAGGAACATCAGCCACTATGATATCCATGACCACACTCTTCATAAGTAGCTGAAATAAGGTTACGACTAGATCCTTGATGACTCCAAGAAACTGCACTCTTCTTGAATCAAAATAATACAAAGCATGATAAGATTTTGTGATTTCCAATCCAAGTTCTTCCATGACAGTTTTGGGCATGAGATTATGAGATGCCCATGATTCCATTAGACAGTTATGCAGTACCTTATCATGTATGTTCAGAGAGGTGTAGAAGGGATGGGATGAATCATCTCTATATTCTACCAGAGGGCCTAAGATGATTGTTGGATTTTCATCTTGGAGATTTACTGAATTTGTGGAATGGAAAAATGGCTCAGACTGCAATATCTTAGAGAGGGATTTTTTGAAATCTTCATGCTTAACTAGCTCTAAAAGGGGTACATGGATACTGATCTTTTGGATTTCATGATCAAAACTAAAGGAGAAAGGGGGTTTCAGAATTTCTCTCACCTTTGGGACATGGTCTTTAGCTATTAGCGAGGGATTCTGAGTTTTCTTTTCTTTGTTGGTGTTTTTTGCATCTTTAGCAAGCTTCTCTTCTCTGGGAGGTTGACTAGGAATGTCAGACTTCCCTTATTTTTTCTTTGACCTGAGGTTATATTTATTAGGACTGCTATTGTATTTCTCCCCCTTACTTAGCTCATTTATTTGGCTCTCCATGAGGGAATATTATTATGCCGCTTGAGTTAGGTGGGGAAATGGAGAGGTGTCTCCAAGGAAATGAATTTCAGGATCTAACTCTTCTTCTTCCCTTTCCTCATCAGCAACAAGGTTATTTTGGAGAGGGGTTTGAATTTTCTGAACATCTCTATCTCTGTTCCAAGGCTCTCTTGGAAGTATCTGAGGGGTGTTATTATTCGACCTCCTGAAATTTCCTCTGTTGTCAATATTTTGAGGATTTTTGTATGTTGGATTCCCCTCTACTTCCAACCTTTCCATTCTAGTTGAAAGTGATTTAAGTAACTTGGTTACTTCATCCATTTGAGGGGGAGAAATAGAGTAACTAGAGGTTGAGGCCTCAAATCTTCCTCTTCCCTTGTCTCTGTCACATTTTCTTATGAGCCTGTCAACTACCAACACATTGGATTCTACTTCTAGGGATGCATCTTGCATATTAGACAAGAAAGTAGCTCTTCTCTCTCTGAKCAGGAGGMAAAAATTAGGGTCAAAATCACTAGCATAAGTGATTTTGGCAGAGGCTTCTGTGGGTTTTATCTCAGCAGGGATTTTATTGTACAYCTTGTTGAATCTTTTGGATAAATCCGAGACRGATTCTCCCTCTTTTCTCTTTAGGGACCCAAACTCTATGATATAGTACATGAAGTCCTTTTTATCCCCCCATTGCCTCAAGAAAACATCATCTAGAKCCTTAATCCCAACAATGGATCCAGGGGTCAAACCCCTAAACCACTTCCTAGACTCACCATCAAGGCTTTGGACAAAGACTCTCATCCAGACATCCTCGTTTTCAATATTCAGATTGTTTTCATAACTATAGAGGGTTGCAAGGTGCTATTCAACAATTATATCCTCTTCTCCAGTGAACTTTGTCATATATTTCAAGTAATCTCCAGTAGGGAGAGCATTCACAGGCTGAGGTAAGACTAGACGGGCATATCTTGCAGCCACTATGGAATCCATTATGTTCCTAGGAGGATTAGCACCTTCCATAGGAATGTGAGGTGGAGGAGAATTAGGAGGAGAAGGATTTAGAATAGGGGAGGCTGGAATTGAGGTTCTGAGAGGAAAGGGAAACAAAAAAGGATTTGGAGAAAAAACTAAAGGGCTTGAGGGAACAAGGGTCTCTCTTTCCACGAAATTAGTAACTCTAGTAGGAGGAGGAGTGGTAAGGCCCGTGGTAGGAAAATATTATAAGGCACTATGTATAACCCACCGTATGACCTCAGGGGAGAGAGGAGTGACAATGGTTTCTCCCTCCAATCCCAGAACAGGAGGGGAAAACTCAACATGAACACTCCCAAAATTCAAAGTTCGGGAAACTCCAACAAAAGGTATAATAGAAGGTTGAGAATCATAAATTGGAGTTCCTATGGGATAATGAAAATCATCATAAATACATGGTTCAACAGTAGAAGTACCTTCATGAAGGGCCTTTCCCTTTCTGATAATGTTCTTTGGGTTAGCTTCAGGTGTTTCCAAAGGCAGTTGTGGAGTAGACCTTGTGTGTCTTCCTCTGGAAGCCACAAATGAAACAGTGGAGTCATCAATAGATCTACATCAATGGAGTCACCATAGTGGAGTCACTAGGTGCAGAGTTGCAATATTAATGTACTGGATTCTGATGCACCTTCAGAACCAGTAAGCTTTGTCGTTCAATCCTAGGGAAAATCTTCAATTCGTCCCCGACAACGGCGCCAGAAATGTTAGCACCAGAAGTCACCTATGGATTGCAATAGAGGTAAGCCTGATACCCATCAGAGTTTATGTCACAGATTGGTTATAAAAGAGTCAAATGGGCTCAGTCTCAAGGAAATACCATCTTAACTCAGAAAACTGGACTGATATGCACTAGCAGGTGAGGTCCTGATTTAAATTCAGACAATAAGTTGTAGTAAGGGTAAGTGGGAGGAAGACGTTGGTGCAAAAAATGCAGAGGTCTTCCAAGGACACCAATTCTTTCGGTAGCCCAAGGAGGAACGATTTAAACACAAGAAATTCTTGAATTTAAATCTTACAGAAACTGAAAGGAACCATAACAACACTATAATCAAACTTTCATCATAATGCAGTCACAAAGTGAATCATTCAACCATGAAAGTTGATTGTCATTAAACAAGATGTCTCAGACGTATATACATAACTAGAGAACTAGAATGTTCATTCAGACTTTACAATACGAGAGCTTTTCTCTACCATCGACCCTTACAAAATATATCAAAATTGAGTATTTATACTCAAAACAAAAATCACAGGAGAATAATTGAGAAGCTTCATTGAAGGCATTACATGGGCATGCTTCCTGTTGGAATGTGCATATAGTCTCTGACCTTACATGAACTTCGATCAGATGCAAGCGGGATTTAGAACAGACCTGTGAATGAGCTGACTAACTGGCGTTCCTTTCCTATGCTTTCTACTTATGGAAGAAATGACGTTCAACCACTGCCAACTACCTTCATAACTGCTTCATTGGGATCGGGGAAGGCTCAAGTTAACTCTGCACCCATAAGATGTGGCAACTTCAACATTTTCCATTTGGATTTGAGTTGGATGCTTGCGAGAAAGCCTGACGACAAATGTGGCTGCTAACGAAGTGATTGGTGCACTCGGTATGGAGTAGAAAATGGGATATGTCCTAGTGGACAGTTGTGGATGGACGAGGAGATAACATGGGGGCCATACAAGAAAGAGCCGAGGTGTAATGGGAAAAAGGTGATGTGAAGCGAGGTGGTACAGGTGGCGGGAGATGAGAGAGGGACAAGTGCTAGTGGGACAATGAGTGGAAGACAGATGGAGGGAGCGGAAGTGATGAGGGACGACCACTTGTCGGCCTGGGATAGGACACTATATGCACATGCGCATATTGGGTCTATGAAAAGCGGTTCGAAATTTCCCCGCTTTTGTGATCGACGACCATCAATCTGAGGCACACCACATTTGACTGCCTAGATTTGCGCACGTCTTATTACATCATGCCAAAAGGTCACATCACACCTCTGACTTAGGATATAAGCCGGTTTGTGGGTTTTTTTCCCGCTTTCTTTAATCATTTCTCCAAGGGGCCAACATCTTAGGAAAACACCCCTCCTTTGCAAATAAATGTGATAACACACAATATTCAACAATATCTAAGCATATCTAACCATTTAGCACATAACATCAAACATATATAGAATTCATCCATGTTATTAAGCACTAAGCTACTACATCAAATGAATCTAATATACATAAAGATTCAACACCTAGCATAAATCAAATCAATAAAACAAATCAATCACAACACAGGATATACGTGGTTCACCCCCAACGTGGGGCTACGTCCACCAACTCTTCGTATTCTTTATTATCTTCTTTCAATCTTATTACATGTACAGAGCCACAAAACCAATTCCGCATAGGACAAGAGATCTGTGAGCAATTTTCCATATCCTCCTTCCCCGAGTCTGGCACAACACAGAGCCTTCTTACAATCACTTGCACTTAACTTTGCAAGTTCGCAACACATAGTATGCACGGATCCTTTACAACTAATCACACTTAGCAACCTGTACATTTCTTTCACAAAACCAACTTAGATATGTTTCTTCTAACAATTCCTAGCTACTTATTTATACATTTACAAATGAGGCCTAAGAGCTGACATCCCATACCCATTACATAATCCCTAAACCCATAAAGCCCACAAAAAGGGGGTGAGATACCACGATATATGCTTCACCTAGGCGCTCTGTCTTCGACCAGCCTGTCGAAGTCCCAAAAGTGGTCAAACACGACCAAGGTTCTCCAAAGATTAGTCGAGGGCCAACAGTGTGTTATAAGTTGTAATCATGAAATTATGCTCTGGTATCTTAGCAATCCAACGTGCAAGTTTTCTTGAAATATGTGTTTGAGAAAGCAAAAAATTAACAGTAGGCAACAAAACTTTTGCCTGTGTTCTTTCCTAAGATACAATGGAGAAATTTTTCAATAGATTTTACAAGAGCATAAGTATTGTTTTCAATCAAATTATATTTAAATTCATCATCTGATAATATTTGTCTCATGTAAGCTATTGGATGGTCATTACTTTGATCATGTTTTTGAAAAAGGATAACATATATTGCTTCTTCGGTAGCATTAGTATAAATAATGAAATAATGAGATTTGTCCTTCCTTGAGAAAAATGATGTTCTTTCCATTGTTGGGAAGGGACATATGTGACTCATCTAAAGAAATGTGTCCACAAGTCAATGCCTGCTAGTCTCTTCCTAAAATTATATAATAATTACTTATTGATATGTCTATCACTAGAATATTGCAAGTGGTTATGATTTCTAGGTGAGCACAGAAGACTAATGTCACATATTTTATTCCACCGATTGTAACTTGTTGCTGACCATTATATGAAAACATGCTCTTTGAATTCTTGTTTTTACATGAAAGACCCAATTCTTCCATGATGATCTTTGACATGACATTAGGACCTAACCCACTATAAATTAGAAAACAATGAGAAATTTAGTTCACTATCTTTAAAAATACATAAAAGGGAGGATTTTTAATACAAATCCTAGGATTATATACACCTACTTTATTTATGTGTTTTCCTTCTTCACTTGGTTCTTCAGATAAACTAGAAATTGCGGAATTTTTACCTTAAAATATTTCAGATGCTTTTGTTTCTCTAGGATGGTGACCATATCTAGTAAATATTCATATGCTTTTATTATAGCTAGTTGTTTTAGAATATTATAGTTATAAGAGTAAGGAGAAGAGGTAGAAACCTCTTGACTTGGTGCACCCTTTGTAACATGAGGATTGGTTTGTTGAGAGGATGAGTTTGGGGCAAAAGTAGACTTGGCAGGACCACCTTTGCCTTTGTTTCTAGATGATTTATTTCTTGTGTCAACCATAATAACATCATCTTTTGGATCCCAAGCTAAGAAAGGAATAGTTGTATCAACCTTTTTACCAAAGATTCGGTCTCTTTCACTCTTTTTTACCTCACATGTACTCTCATCATGATTATATCCACAAAAATTGCACCAAGCTCTTGAAAGAATAGTCTTTGGCGGAAAATTGTTAGGCTGGAAATTATTTGGCTGATTCCTAAAAGTCGATTGTGCAAAAGTTTCACCTGGGGAAGATGTATAATTCACCCCTTTTCTCTCAAAATAAATCATCTAATTACTCATATCTTGTACCAACTGCAACACAGTGGACATATCATTCTGTTTAACAAAATCCTCCACTAGAAGACCTGTTCTAGCTAATTGTTCCTCAAATTCCAAGCATGTTTGTAATGAAGATCCTAGACTATTGACATTTTTATTCTCAATCCTATCTCTGTATGAAAAAGGAAAAGTGTTGTAATAATGCATTAATGCATCCTGATTATTAGGTCTAATGATTTCAAGGATCTGATTATACAATTTGGTGAAGTGCATATTGAAATATTTTATAGTTTCACCCTTGTTATAGAAAATATTTTTATAATGTGTGAGAAAGTCTATTGGAATTTTAGGTTTTTTATAGGTAGAATTAAACCAACATGAAAATTCAGCCCAAATTGAGAATATCTTGGGTGGTAATTCAAAGAAATCAGTCGCAGCCTTCTCTTCCAATGAGTTCACAAAGAGTCGCATGCATGTGTCATTCTCATTTTCCCCAATGTTATGACTATTGAATGGTGTTGTCATTGATGTCAAATTCAGTCATTGGTGATCATAATGAAGAATCCTATGGGTTTACTTGAAGGAGTCTCCAAAGTGGCTCCCTTGTGGCATAGCTTTAAGCATGGCCCTCACAGGAAGACACTTTGAAGAAGCCCACAAGAAGACCGAGTGGTGTGGTAAATAATCCTCTATAGTCAAGTGAAGAAGAATACATCTATCCAATATCCCAAAAGGGGTGGTCAAGAATCCCCTACAGTCAAGTGAAGAAGCGTACAGATGTCTAAGGTCAATATTGCAAGATGGAGATTGTTGAAAGTATTATTTGTGGTCAATTTAGATACCCTATATTTGAGAGAATTTTTACCCTACATAACTAACTCAAATGGAAGAAAAGTTTACATGGTTATAAATATTACTCTGAGACCTTTCCAATGGTATATGGAAGTCCCTCTAACTCACTAAGAATGAGGAAATATGAGTTTTTCCGTCCGACGACCCAACAAGAAAATTAAGGACAGTTAAGCCAAGTGGGCCTAGAAACTAAAAATAGGGATAGAACTACTATAAATACATGATGGATTTTAACATTTTTAGTGTATCCAAGCTTGTGATCTCTTAGTACAAGTTTGGTAGAAAAGGAACTGGGAGGATAAGGATCTCGTATGAAGGATAATTTCTAGTCTTAAGGTGATGTTTTGATCATTGTTATGAGTTTGCTATAGTATGGAAGGTTGGTTCTTTGCATAGTGTTCTATGCAGTTGTTGGGGTTTATTTGTGGACCCATGTGAAACTAGAATCTCTATGTGGACCCATTTTGATGATCATGGTGTATGAATGATAGTGACAAAGACAGTGACAGTGATAGTGGCAGCCTATGTGGACCTAGTTTCTATGTGGACCCAGTTTTATGATGATGATGTATCAATGATAGCGACAGAGACAGTGAAAGTGACAATGATAGTGACAGTGACAGTGAAAAAATGATTCTTATATATATATATATATATATATATATATGAGGGTGGAAGGAAAGGGAAATGAAAGGGGGTTGGAGCCTCCTTCTAGCTAGAGTTGGAGAATCTAGGGAGTTGTAGCTTCCTTCAGGTTGGAGCTTGTAAACTAGGGGGTTGAAGCCTCATTCCAGTTGGAGCTACAAAATCTTGGAATTTGTAGCTTCCTATGAATGTAATCTTGTTATTATATAATAAAAACATTTCATGTATTTCCATGTAAATTTGTTGTGCACTGTGTATTTTTTCTTCTACTCTTTATTGTATATTTGATTGAAAATTTAAAGTTTGAAAAGTTCTAAATTCTACTTGTTATTGATTCAACCCCCTCTCAGTATCAACAATTGGTTTTAGAGAAGGTTACCTTCAAAACAATCTAATCATTGGAAGGAAGATTGTGAGCAAAAATGGAAGGCCACATTCCAAATGGGATTCCATCATTTGATGGAAACAATTATGCATACTATAGAAAAAAAATGAAAACTTAATTGACAAATTTAGGAGTGGATATGGCCCTCAGTTGTCAATGGCTCTAAAGTTCCAAAAAACACTCCAACCGATCCAGATGAGAAGAAATTAATGATTTGTAATTCAAAGACTAGGAATGTTATCATAAGTGGATTGACACCAAATTTTTCTAGAAAGGTGATGGCCTGCATCACAACTAAATAGGTTTGGGATAAACTTTGAAACATTTATGAAGGCATTCCAAAAGTCAAGCAGGTCAAGATTCAATGAGACGAAGAATAGTTTGAAAATATGAAAATGAATGAAATAAAAGATATTGAAACCTATTTACTTAAAAGAGATGAAGTTGTCAATGCCATCAGAGGATTAGCAGAAGAAGTCAAAGAGTCCTTGGTTGTATAGAAAGTGTTGAGATCACTTCCTTTGAGATATGATGACAAGGTCTCGGTCATTGAAGAAACTAGGGATTTGACCAAAATGAGAATGGATGAACTACATGGGACCCTTGTAGCATATGAAATGAGAAAATATATAGAAAATGGACAACAAGGAACACATAACACAATGTAGAATAAAGACTAGGCTATGAATCGGATGAAGAAGAAGCACATTTCATAAGGAGGTTCAAGAGGGGAACCGACAAATACAAAGGTAAGTTACCTTTTAAATTATTCAATTATGGTAGAGTAGGACACTATGATAAGAAATGTCCTTTTGAATAAAATAAAATATTCCACAAGAAAAAAGAGTCTTTACTCCAAGGAGGACAATAGTTCTTCAAATGAAAACAATGGAGAAGAAAGAGAAGTAAGGGAATTTCTCTTCATAACTCAAGAAACTCATAATGATGACCAAGAAAATTATGAAACAAATGAAATCAATTATGAAGAAGATTCAAGTGCAAATACCGAAGAAACAAACAAATAATATTTCTAAGGAAGCAAAGACATCACAAAAAGTGAACAAGAAGATGCATAAAATATTGAAAAAATAAAGCATGCTCAAGAAGAAAATAGCAAGCTCATAAACAAAAGTAGAGAGTTAAAAAATGAATTGAAAATTTGTGAAGAAGATAATCATGAGCTTAAAAAGAAAATTGACAGCTTGAAGGAGCAGTGAGATAAAACGACTAAAGATTATGACAAATTAAAAGAAAAATTGGATCACACAAGAAAATAGATAATGTTGACAACGAAAAAGTTGAATTACTACAAGAAATTTGAAAAAAGTACTAAAATGTTAGATGAAATTCTTAGCAACCAAATAACACCTACCAATAAGACAAGACTTGGATATGGCAACAGTTTGAAGACAACAAACACGGATAAAATAAACAGGGAAGATAAAGGAAATTCTAGAAACTATGCAAATGCCTTAAGAAGTGGAATCATAAAACAAAAGGGAGTTGAAGAACAATATGAATATGATACCTCCAACCGAAACAAAAGATCAAAATCCAGAAGGGGTGAGATACCAAGAAGGTCCTTTTCTGCCAGGTATGAGAATATTTTTCTTGGTCATTGTTATGTTTGCAAAAACTTTGGACACAAAGCTATTCACTATGAAATTAATGCAAAAACAACTATATTAGAAATAGAAATGGTTATGGATATCGAAAGGACAATCATGTAAATAGTATATCTGGAAATGCTCATGGATTTTTCAACATAAATTAGAATCCATATGATCCACTGATGGATCAAAACATTGTATGCCACATATGTAATAATCTTGGTCACAAAGCATGAGATTGAAGAGACATGAAATAAGATGATCCTATCATAAAATAAACTACAATATGGGAAAGGAAAGAGAATCCAAACAAGAAAGATTTTTTATTAGCACTTCTTGCTGAAGATAAAGAATATGAATGGTACATAGGCAATGGGTGCTCAACGCACATGACTGGGGACCAAAAATAATTCATCATCTTAAAGAAAGGAAAAAGTGGCATTGTTGCATTTGGAAATGAATCCTCTGTCAAAATACTTGGAAAAGGTGTAGTGATTCTTGGAAGTGAAAAGGTAAAAGCAACAAATGTCTTACTAGTTTTGAAGAATAATCTCCTTAGTATCAGTAAAATATGTGATCAAGGATATAATATTAAGTTTTATTCCCAAAGATGTGATTTCAGAGAATAAGACTCGGGAAGATTAGTTGCAACAAAAATAACAACAATACCAAATGCATATACATCCTAGATAGATAAGAGAGAAAGTGTATTGAAGTCACACAAAAGAGATCCAAGGATTATAACAAGTAAGGAAAGGATAAGAAGACAGAAAAGGACGGTGAAATACTATTGAGTGCCATGAGTTCAGGGGGAGAAACCACAAATAGAAGATTTACCCTTTACCATTGATGTCAAAGGGGGAGATAAAGGTCAAGAGCATGATGACATAGAGAGTATGAGTGTTTCCATCAATGAAAAAGAGGGAGATTGTTGAATGGTGTTGTCATTGATGTCAAAGTCAGTCATTGGTGATCAACATGAAGAAGCCTATGGGTTTACTTGAAGTAGTCTCCAAAGTGGTCCCCTTATGGCGTATCTTTAAGCATGGACCTCACTGGAAGATGCTTTGAATAATCCCACAAGAATCCCCAGAGGTTTGGTCAAGAAGCCCCTACAGTGAAGTGAAGAAGCCTACATATGTCCAAGATCAAGATTGCAATATGGAGATTGTGTAAAGTATTATTTATGGTCAGTTTGGATACCCTATCTTTGAGGTAATTTTACCCTACATAACTAACTCAAATGGAAGCACAAGTTACATGGTTATAAATATTATTCTGAGACCTTTCCAATTGTATATGGAAGTCCCTCTAACTCCCTAGGAATGGGAAGATATGGATTTGTGTGTTCGACAACCCAGCCAAAAAATTGAGGACAGTTCAACAAGGTTGGCCCAGAAACTAAAAATAGGGACAAAACTACTATAAATACATGATGTATTTTCACATTTCTAGTGTATCCAAGATTGTGATCTCTTAGAACAAGTTTGGTAGTGAAGGAACTTAGAGGATAAGGAGCTCTTATGAAGGATATTTTATAGTCTTATGGTCATGTTTTGATCATTGTTATGGGTTCACTATAGTATGGAAGGTTGATTCTTTGCATAGGGTTCTATGTGGTTGTTGGGGTATATGTGTGGACCCATGTGGACATAGGATCTCTATGTGGACCCAGTTTGATGATGATTATATATGAATGATAGTGGCAATGACAATGATAATCTATGTGGATCTAGTTTCTATGTGGACCCAATTTCTATGTGGACATACTTTGGTGATGATGATGTATCAATGATAGTGACAGATATAGTGACAGTGAAAAATAAAGTGACAATGATAGTGACAGGTTGATTCTTTTATATACATTTTTTTAGGGTGGAAGGAAGGAGCAAGGAAAGGGGGTTGGAGACTCCTTCCAATTGGAGTTGTGGAATCTAGGGAGTTGTACCTTCCTTCAGGTTGGAGCATGTAAACTAGGTGGTTGAAGCCTCCTTCCAGTTGGAGTTGGATAATATTAGAAGTTGTAGCTTCCTATGAATGTAATCTTATTATTATATAAGAAACACATTATGGGTATTTCCACATAAATCTATTGTGCACTATGTATTTTCTCTTCTACTCTTTATTGTATATTGGATACATTTATTTGATTGAAAAAATAAAGTTTAAAAAGTGATAAATTGTACTTGATATTGATTCACCCCCCTTATCAGTATCAACAATGATAGGCATTATAAAAGGCAATGAGATGTTCATTGACTGATATAGTTCCATTACCATATAACTTAGGCAAATGGTCCTTAAATTTAGGAAGATGAGTTGTGGTTGGTGCCAAATCAAGTGGGGAAAACACATTCCACAGAGTAGCATTTAAATCTTCAAATTTGAATAAATAGAATTCTTTGGTGACCTTGGCTGGATTTGTAGTTGATAGAACAAGATTTTAATGACTATACATACTTCCTATTAGATAAAATGTTGAAGCTTGTGAAGAGGTAGAACCACTAGTTCTACTAGAACCACCGAATGGAGTCATTGTGGGTTGCTTGGGAGAAAAATATATTGAAATGATTATTACTTCTAAAGAAGAACATGAAAACGATCTTTTGAGTTTAGGTTGAAGATTCTCTAAAAATTCTTTCTTCCTTCCTATTTCAATGAGAGGATCAAATTTAGAATATTGAACTATTAATCATCTTGATAGACAAGAATTAGTGGACATGAGACAATAAATTATTGAGGAGGCCTATGTTGAGCTTACCTTTGAATGGATTCTATATGATCCTAAATTTCAATATCACATGTTATAGCTTCCCAAGAACACACAAGTTCCTCACAGGTACGAGTGATTTCAAGAATAAAATAAAAAAGACAATATGAAATGATTCCTTGATTAGGAAGCCTTAAGTTAGGTTGTTGTCGGGTAGGCAAAGTCATTAATCAAAATAATTAAAATCAGAAATAAAGAAAAGAACCAGAGACTAAAATATCACTCCCTAGTATGGTCGCCAAATAAATATTGAGGTGAGGAATGGAAATTCCTCACTCAAGCATTTTCAAATCCCACTAGGTTATGGGAGATAGGAGGGAATGTTATCTTGGGCTTATATCCTATTCAAAATTATCTATCAACCCTCAAGAAATATGTCCTTGGGCCTAATGCTATTATCAAATTGTGTCATTTTGCAAAAACAATGTAAAAAAAGTGTTTATGTATAAAGTTTATGAAAATTTACATGAATAAATAAAGAATACATGCATATGAAAATCAATAAACACAAACCTCAATTGAGAATAAACAATATTTTATTAATGATGAATTTTATGAGTTACAACCAAATTCCCCTCTACAAACCCCTACGAGGGTAAGGACCATAATCAAAATTAAAATTCTAGAATGGAATTTAACTTCATATAAAGACTATTGATGTCTGAAAGAAAAAGACCAAGACTGAAATAAACTAGGTCAATCCAAGCCATAAGCTCATCGAATATTGACTATGCAAAATAACCTTAATCGGAACTGAAAATGAATTCAGAAATTCTAATCAAACTAACTAGACTGCCATGATAAGTGAATGACCTTCTGAAGCATGGAAAAAGTCTATGATTCTTAGTCCCTTCTTATTTGCTACCTTTATAATAATCTTGCTCTCAACAAGAATATTTAGTTCTCATGAAACTCAGAAAATGAAAGAATGAATATTAGAAATATCTCTTGAAACAAGAGAAAACCTTATCACAAATATCTCTCTAATTTCCCATGTCCTCCTTGTCCTCGATTTCCTTCTTTTATTCTCCAAAAGGTAGTTTTTCAAGTAGTTGAACTACTTTTAGTTACTAAAGTTAAACAAATTTACTCAATAATAGGAAAAATTATTTATAATAAACATACAAAATAAATAAATATAATAACTAATAGGTGGAGCCCCTTTGTATGTCTTTATTTTAATTTTTCAATCACTCCGTTGTTCCTCCATAATCATAACCACACACTATGCACATATCATCATAAATATAAATATAATAACAACTGAAACAATCATGCCTCATAATAATTGACACTTGTTTCTCCCAAAACTTTTAAATCGTGATTTAATTTTCTTCAAAAATAATAGAAATATCAGTTGTCCAAAAATATACGCCTCAAAGTCAAATTGATGTCACCATAAAAATAAAATAAAATCAAAATTCATATTTTTTTTGTGAAGTTGTATGTCTCTGTGCACTACCCTCTGATAATGTTTCTTTGTGTTTGATCAAATATGCATCAACATATTTCTTCTCTTCACTCTTCGATATATCTAAGTGCATGTCATCAAAGGTGATATTTCTCACACCATATTCAAGTCTCAATGGGAAGGATTTAATGGTGTAATCATATTTTTCAAAGGAGTTTGAACTGACCGATATGGTAGGTTTCTTTCCCCTACTTGGTTGTGGCTCAATAGCAAGGTATTTGTAATATTTTTGGGAGATGGGGAGAATGTACATGTGAAGCTACAGAAGAAACCAATTGAATTGGTAGTAAAGGAGGTGGAAGAGGGAGAGGTAAAGACATGGTTGGCCAATGACCAATGCCAAAAGGAGGGTTGACTGGTGCATTGTTCCATCCATTTTTTACTGGGGGATGATCTTGCATTTGAGGTTTATCAAGAATATGAACGATGCTAGGAAGAGGATTAAGATCATTAGGATGAAAATGGGGTCTAACGTGTGATTAAGGGGGTTGGAAAGTTGGGTGTCCCGTGAGGTTCAAGTAATTAGTTTGAACTAACTGATTAAATTCCATAGTGTTTGCATCAAAGTGGATGGAAAATATCTTTCTCTTGTTTCTGCCTCTCTGCCAAAAGGAATTTGGCCTTATGCCCATGTTTCCCCTATTACCAATGTCGTCAGATTAATTATTGCCTCTGTTGAAAAAGATTATCTATATGCATCCATTTACAACTTAGTAAATATATAAGACACAACATATAAAAACATCTAATACTATTTGTCAACATGACCAAATTTGGCTCTGAGAATAACATAACCATGCAACATAAAAAAGGGAGATGAACATGAAAAATGAATCCAGGGAAAACAACACAATTTTTGCACACACCAAACTTTTCTTTCAAAATATATGATGGGAGATGAAAGTCTATATAACTATCCTTTAAAACATATGATCTCATCCCATTCTCCTTTTGTATGCCATTAACACATGACTCTGACCAATTTGTATTTTCTTATGCTACCAAAGTGTAGGTTAAACTGATATGGGAAAAAGTAACTCTTTACTTTTACTTTCCCCAAGTAATATTTAAATAAAGTCATTGTAATAATGTTCATTCAAAACAATTTTTTTCAAGTTATGGGTTTCAATAACCATATTATTTCCAACATAAAATGATTGTCTTTGTATATGTATTGGTTCAAATTATGAACACAGCTCAACCAAAAGAAACAACCAAACTTATGCAAGTCATGAATTACAAATCTTATTCTAGCTTAGAATGTACCCACATTCATATTGTATGCACATGAAATAACACTATATCCAAAATCAAAATTTTGTCATTGAATTTTATATTTGGTCAAGGAAATGATGCAAGGAGGAGGGTAGCTCAATGGAAGAAGCATCAAGTACAATTCATTTCAACCAAAAAAAAAAGGTTTGAACTTGTTAACTTCAAAAGACATGGGTATGAACCCCTCTTTTCTTTTTATCAAATGAGCTAATGATTACTGCAGAATTGAATACTCAACATAATAAATAAACCGGTTGTAACTACCTTGAAGACTTTCATAAACCCAATTTTGCTAGTTCATTATTATCATGGGTTCGAAACCATTAATATTTATCCATCAAACCTAAAATTGTTTAAGTTATGGAAACACAACCTAGTAGAACAATCGTTTGAATATAAATGATATCATTCATCATGAATTTCAATAGATAGGGGCTCAATTCCATCACTTGACGAAAGTTAAAAACACCAAAACCATACAAGAACTCTTGAAACCCAAAACATTTTGGTCGGAATAAAACATAGACGCCAACCAAATTACATTCATTTCAAAATAATGGATATGACTTCAACCAAATAGGCTTCGACACCAAAATGGGATCGACCCATTTCCATTTTAAAATGATGACTAAAAATATAGCCAGATTCAATAAATAAATAGGTCGAAATATGCCTAGAGCTTGGTTTATTAAACCCATATTATTTTTTCATCAAGATGTATTAGGTAAATTTCATTCATCCCAAAACTAACACAAAAACGCTAACCAATGAGAATGAGTCAAGTTTTGGACCGTGTTTTACTTGTACGCAAACTAACAATAAAAACCTAGAACTTTATTCACCTTTTCATCTTTCAATCAAACGTAATAAATGGAAAATGGTAGTATGGACACATAAAACCAGAGCTCAATGGATTCTCAGGAATAAACACACCTTCTTTCATTTTTTTCTTCAATAAATTACAAAGAAGGGGAAAGAAAAATACTTTCATGCACACATTATGCTACTAGATCCAAAACTTAATCAATGTAAAGACAAATGCTTTGAAATATATGTGAGATAAGTTGTGAAATCGTACCTTGTCAAAATGCATTTTTATACCAGTGTCGAGAGACAATACAATTACCAAAAATACCAAAAGCAAGGGTTTGGACCAGAAAATAGAGCTCGAGCTCTCTCATCAACAATAACAAATGAAATGAACCTAAAAAAACCCTCAATCTAGCAAGATGATGGATGCAGGCCTGTGGAGTAAATTTCCATGTCTCGTAATATTCAGTGCATGACTAGATCCATAACTCAATACATGTGAATATCATAAAACGCATACCATAACATATTCCACATCAACCAATGTAATCCTTGTTGATTAAATTATTGTCATTGATTTCAAAGTTAAGTATTCAAATATAAATATTCAAAGGAAAGTTGACTTTAAGAAATACAAAGTGGAAGTGGATTAGAAATGAAGTTACATGAAAGTGGATTAAGTATGAATTTATGTGAAAGTGGATTAAACATGAAGTTATGTGAAAGTGGATTTAAAAGTAAAAGTGAATTAAAAACTGAAAGTAGAGTAAAAGTGCATGTGGTTTTAAAACCCATGGTGGTATTTTTCCCATGGTATGTTGAAAAGTAAATTAAAAAGAAAGGGAAATTAATTATTTATTTAATGAAGGTCATTTATTTTCAAATGTACATGAATTTTCATGTAGAGTTAATGGTAAAGTATAAAAGGAGAGGTGGATTGTGAGAAATAGCATGTGGGAGTGAAGAGAGAAAATGTAATATTTACATATGAGAAAATATTGAATATTATTTAAAAAGGAGAGAATGATGAAGTATGTGACAACCCAACTAATATATCTTGTGAAAGTAGAAGGAGTGAGAATCGAGCAGATCTGACAAAATAAGAAGGAGAGAGTGTTGAGTTGATCTGGTGAAAGAAGAAGTATCGAGCATAGAGTAGATTTGGATAAAGCATAAGTAACAAGTGCATAGAATATTTGGTGGAGATGGAAGCAACAAGTAGACCAGTGAAGAGAATGCATATGAAGAAGTTGTAAAATTGTAAGTAGGTTGGTGCCTGCAAAACAAACAATTGTTGGGATTGGTGTCTATTACCACCCCATGCCTAGGGGTAACTAGAGGAGATCACATCTCATGGCTTGTGATAGAGAACATGATCTTGACCATGATGATGATCAACATGTCCATAGATGGTAGCGCAACAACCCCCCTAATTCACCTTTATAGATACAGGTCAACCAAATCTCATTGAATTCAAGAAAGTTAGAGTATGGGAGATGGTAAGCCATTGTCACCATGAGGTATGTTACTCCTTATTTTATGCAAAGTGTTGTGCTCAATTTGTAGGGAACATGGATGAGAATATTTGGTTGAATTTGGATACTAGATCATTGGTTTGGGAAATTGTGTCAGTTTCCTCATTTCACCTTGGTGGTCAGCTTATGTGCCCTAGTCTCATGTTATCACCACCTACAGAAAAGGGGTACTTTGGGGGGGGCTCTCAAGGGTATCATTACATTTGCCTCCATACTTAACACTTTCCATCTAGGATCCTATCATAGTATACTAAACTTTATAAATGGGTCATGGTCCATTCTCTCATGAGAAGAGGGGATGAAGGCCCAGATATTGTTTCACAACTGCTATGAAACGAATAAGAAAATGATGCTAAAGAAAGAAAGGAATGATAACAAAGATTACCAACAAAATCTGGTCCAAACTTGATCTCTAATCTTTCAGTTCTCACCCAGGTCCAAAAAATGCAATGGTAATGGCTTGAAATCTTACAAATGGGACTTGCAAATATAATAAAGTAGGACTTAGAGAAAGGAAAAAAAAGGGGGATTGGAAAAAATAACATGTAAGTATGGGGTAAATCAAGATCAAGTGCACCCTCCACAAAGGTGCTCATATAAATGGATTCAATGACACCATTAGCCATGAAGTAAGCCTTAAACCATATCACTTTCACACTTACTTTTTAAGGGTTTTAAGTTTCCCTTGTCACTCTCAGGATCTATCCCTCTACTTGGTTTATTTTATTTTCTATTTAGGTGGCACACCTAATAGGGTTAGGTGAAGGCCCTCCCATACTTAAACTTGGTAACTCACATGGGGTTCCAGGATGATGTGACGCTTGAGGTGGATACTAAGGTGAATTGTCTTACATATTATATCTTAATTTGTAGCCTACTTTGCATGTTTTAAGGACTAATTTTTCTTATGAACTTTGGTTGACCATGTTTTATGATTTGGTTTGTTTTGGATGGCCCTGACATGGTTCTTTGAGGGATGTCCTAGGATTGTACCTAGAATGTTTTGCCTTTTTTTGCAGGACCTTGGCATGTGTGATGGAGAGAAGTGGGTCATCCAGTGATTCACCACCCTTATACATTGGCTCTCGCATCATCAAAACCCTGAACGATGGAAAAATGGGCTTGGTAGGAGAAGATTCAGTCATGATGGCACACATATGGGTTGGAATCCCCGGAGGTTGGGTAGAGTAACCTATGACTTATTTTGCACTAGGATCATGGATGTTTCAACAACAAATAATCAAAGACAATCCAAAGATTATATGGAGCTCCCCAGATCTTGAACTCTAGCCTTGGATTCTGGACACTTGCTATATTATGGTGATGACATCACCTTTTAGGGTATGACGTATCTATGGTTTGATGCACACATGGAATGATTTTGGTGAGGAGATACATTGTTTTCTCCCAACCTGCTTTGGGTTGATGCCACGTGGCCTTTGGAGGCCTCTTGCCTATCCAAAGGGCCTTGACATCCCACACGTGTGGGCTATTATGATTTATTTTTACACTTTTAACATTTGTAAATGTCAAATGAGGGGTTGAACCCACTTGTATTTTGTTTTTGACAAATTATGTGGAAAAATATGTGAGGCTATCCTCTTATAAAAAGGCTAAACCTCACTTTAATTTTATCATCATCTTCCACNTTACACTTTTAACATTTGTAAATGTCAAATGAGGGGTTGAACCCACTTGTATTTTGTTTTTGACAAATTATGTGGAAAAATATGTGAGGCTATCCTCTTATAAAAAGGCTAAACCTCACTTTAATTTTATCATCATCTTCCACTCACCTTTGTGGGTAACACATATGAGATTTTCTCCCTCTAAGGGTTACTAGATCTCTCTCTCTCTCTCTCTCTCTCTCTCTCTCTCTCTCTCTCTCTCTCTCATGATGATCTGAAATGGATCCTTGCCTAAATTATGTTGTAAAATTATAATAAACTTGTAATTTTTTTTTTCATTTCATTTTTTCTTTTTTGGCAAAATTGGAAGTGGAAACGAACCATGTGACAGTTGGCCTTCCAAATATAGTGCATTAAAATAATGAAGATTGTATAAAAGAAGGAAATGGGAGGAGAAATAGGGAAGGGCATTACCATAAGTTAGAGCTCAAAGAGGGTATATTGATTGAGGTTGAGTGGAAAAAGGAGTCAATGTGATTATTCATTGTAAGCAAAGGTGTCTCTAAGCCATGGCCTGCTACAATTTTTGTCTTCGTAGTGAGTAACAATACACAGAGTTTGTGTATACCTGACCCATTTGTAATTTTATCCTAAGCATAATAAGAATTCCCTTCAAATGTGAAACCGATGTGTAAATGTTTTGATTTCATGGCTTGTATGTGTTTATTAATTTATTATATTCTTTGTGTGATGTATATTTGGTTGTGTTTCWAAGTATTACACCACAAYTCCCAAATTGTTTCTTTGGTTTTGTTAATTTCATAGTGATGTGATGAGAATGATATTCCTAACTGTAGTTAGCATCGAAATTTGAGTCTTTAGTTGGTCSCACACCATGGGAATCATATTCCATAGTCCTCTCATTGGTCACAACCCATTCATTGGTCCTATCACTAGCTGTGTATGCCAAGAGTTACCTATAGAAGGCATGAAGTTGATCTACATTAAAATTAGGTGAATCAATATGGGAAGAATCACCTTAGACATTGTTTATATACAAAGGCTGATTTCTTCATCTGGATTTTGTTTTGACTCATCATTTGTGGTTTAAACTTCATTTATTATATTTTTTGAGTCTATGTATGCATTGAGAAATATCATGATACAACCAAACAACCTCAATTTTGTATTGGTATGGGACCTGTTCTTTGCATAACCATGTAGTTGGGAATTTTCCTAGACAATAGGGTTTCTATTGGAGAAGTGCAAACTATTCAATGGAAGTTAAAACAAAACACCCTCCAATCTGAGGCAATTTGGCATCTTACCTACAAATTTGACATGTTGTATTTGATGCTCAAACACTTAATTCATAATGTGTAAAAAAATACTCAATTAATATGTCAACACATTCGAATTGCAGAGGAGTAACCATTTAAATTCCATGGTATTAATCTGTGTCATGAATTGTGTGGACTCTCAGTCCCTCAATTACAGAGTAGATGGTATCATAGCAATTTCACCAAGGACCTTGAAGAATTTTCCTTGTGAAAATCCTCGAATAGGGAGAATCTAGAAGAGTTGGGAGATGTCAATAGGCAGATTCAAGAGGAAAACTAGCATTGGAGACAGAGAGAAGATGAGCTGGAGAAATATCTTGACAAGCGCTAGGACTCCATCATTACCATGAGGGAAGAATTGGACAAGAGAAGATTGTAGATTTTTCAGTTGGGGGAGAAATTCATTGAGCTGGATAATTAGCAACAAGAGAGGTTCATTGAGGTCATTTATCACCTATACTAGGACTTAGTAGCAAAGGAATAGGCCTTGAAGAATCTAGAAGAAGTTTTCCAAGAGACCAAGCAAGCCCCTTCCATTACCACTATTGAATCTAGTACCATGAAGGAATAAATCATGGTAAAATAACCTTCTAAGACCCTTTCTCAAGAAACCTTTGGTGACTTTGAGAAGCACACTAGAGGCATTGGTTCCAAGAACATGAGGAAAATGGGCTATGATGGCCAAGGGATAGGAAATGAAGGCCAAGGGATTTTGAATCCCATGGTATCGCAACAAAGGCCCAAGCATGAAGGGATAGGATTCAGTGGACAAGAAGCCAACACAAGTGCATAACAAACCACTTTCATCAAGGAAAGAGGAATAATAAAAAAAAATCATGTGCAACAAGCCACTCAAATTAACTTGTAGAATCTTAGAAGATGGAAAAAAGAGATGATTCCACCATCCATATTCACTCCAATGCTTGGGGGACCAAGCAACCAAGATAGCAAGCATCATCACAAACCAAAGAGGTATTGCATAGTTTGTTTTTGTTGCAAGAAAATGGAGCATAAGGATAAATATTGTTGGCACTCTAGAAGGCCAAGCTACCCATGCAAGAACTATTTCTAGTACTAGAAATTGACTAGACATTGGGAGGCCAAATGTTGGAGGATTCACCTAGAAATCCATCCAAAGAACCAGACAACGAAGAAGAAATATTGGAGAGTCAAGGTCAAGGGGAAATAGGATATGTTGGAACTTTCAACCCAATGAGAAGTGGTTGTCCAACAACCTATTGCAGCAATGAATTTCATCCACAACCATGAGAAGGAAAACAAGTTTATGCCAAAGGTAGCACCTACTCAGCTCTTTGAGATTTTTCATAGTATGCTTGATGATAGGAGAAGAATAAAATTGAAGGAGTTGAAGATTTTGGGGACCAAAATCCTACAGATGGGGATCTATGATATGAATTGGATCCTTACCTAAATTCTATTATAAAATTATAATAAAATTGTAATTATTTTTTCATTTCATTTTGTCTTTTTTGGAAAAATTAGAAGTGGAAACAAACCATGTGACGGTTTGCCTTCCAAAGGAAGTGTATTAAAAGAATGAAGGTTGTAGTGAAGAAGGAAATAGGAGGAGAAATAGGTAAGGACATTAGAATAAGTTAGAACTTGAAGAGGGTAGCTTGCATAAGGTTGAATGGATGAATAATTTAATGTTCTTATTCACTATAAGAGAATGTGTCTCTGAGACATGGCCTGCTACAATTTTGATCTTCACGGTGAGAAACAATACACAGAGTATTTGTATATCTCACCCATTTGTAATTTTCTCCTGAGCATAATAAAAATTCTCGTCAAATGTGAAATCTGTGTGTAAATGTTTTGATTTCATGGCTCTTGCGGGTTTATTAATTTCTTATATGGATTATGTGATGGATATTTGGTTGTGTTGCTAAGTCTTACCACCACAACTCCCAAATTGTTTCTATAGTTTTTTTAATTTCATAGCGATGTGACGAGAATGATATTATGGTATGCACTTGGTTATGTGATATTAAGAATAAACATGAATATAATGGAAATTATCAACAAAACAATACAATGTAGAGAATAACACACCAAAATAATACCTTTATTTAAATGAGAGAAATGTTCACTTGCCTCTTCAAGGGGGAAACCTCCAGCAGAGAAGTGCTCTATTACAATATTTTTTATGCCTCCTACTCTTATTTATACCAATTCTATCTTATAAAGAACATTATGTATGAAGATCTTTCTAGAAGCGGAAGCTTCTATTATATCATCTTACATTGACTTGTTCATATTTATTAATAGGACTTATTAACTAATGTCAACCTTTATTACATGGAAAATATATTATTCTATATATGTGAGGGGTTAGGGAGGTTAGGCCCCTAACATGCCCTCCCCCTTAAAAAGTGTCTTGTCCTCAAATCTTAAGATGAGGAAATTTCTGCAGAATAGTAGCTGGCTCCGAGGTGGCATCTTATGGTGGAGCATACTTCCATTGAACTAACATTTCTTGGATGGTGCGTTGATGGAGACAATTCTCTCGATGGTTCAATATGACTTATGGATACAACCAAATGGAACCTTCTTCATCCAACTCTAGTAGAATGGTCTGAGCACAACACTTGGTGCCAATTACATTCTTCAGGAAGGAGACATGAAAAACATGATGTAGATTAGATTTGTTGGGAAAATATAACTGATAGTCTTCTGGCCCCACACGTTTGAGAATAGTATAAGGACCATGAAAGTTTGGGGCCAATTTCTAACATTGTTTCTATTTGAGCGAAGTCTTATTATATGGTTGTAGATGGAGAAACACTTGGTCCCTTTCAGAAAATTGACGTTCAGAACGATCATGATCTTCTTGTTTCCTCATGAAGTTTGAAGCCATGACCAATTTTTCTTTGAGAGTACAGAGAATGGCCATGCATGATGTAAGATTGCGGTCAAACTCTTGAACCTTGCAGACGCCTGACATGTAAGGGATAAGTGATGACGGATTATGTCTGTAGACTACTTCAAAGGGAGTCATGTGAGTGGTCGTATGCTAAGAGGTGTTGTACCACCATTCAAGTAAGGGTAACCATTGAACCCACTGATTTTGTTGGTCATATGCAAAACATATCAAATATGTTTCTAAATACGTGTTGACTACTTTTTTTTGGCCATCTATCTGGGCATGATAGGATGTACTAAGATACAATTGGGTTCCCTAGAGCCTGAATAATTCTTGCCAGAAATTGCTGGTAAAAGTTGGATCGCGATAAGAAATAATAGAATGAAGCATTCCATGGAGTTTGAATATAATTAACATAAAAATTTGAGTCACTGTAGATGTTGTGAATGGGTGTTGAAGAGCACATACATGATCATATTTGGAGAGACGATCCACTACCACCATGATAAATGAATTATTTCCTGATTTGGGTAATCCCATAATGAAATCCATGGAAATATACATCCAAATAGTAGGTGGAATCAGAAGTGGTTGGAGTGTGCCAATAGTTTTGACAAACTCTCCCTTATTGCATTGACATATATCAAATTCTTCAACAAAGGTGCAAACATCCAGTTTCATACTGTCCTAGAAGAAAGAGTGTTTGACTCATTAATAAGTTTTGGTAAAACTAGAATGACATGCAGTATGAGAAGCATGAAACTCAGAGAACACCATGGATTTAAGGGTCGACTATTTGATTAAATATAAGCAACCTTTATAGAAAAACTCTTCATTGTACTAAGAGTACCCTAGAGAATCTTGGGGATCCTGTTGCAGTTTTTGGATGAGGTTGGAGATTTTGGGGTCGTGCAACCATTCCTAGAGAACGACCTAAAGCTAGTCAGTGACAATGAATGAGAGGGAGAAGAGGAACCCTTCTTCTTCATATTCCCTAGAAAGAGCATCAATCACCACTTTTCCTTTACCCTTTTTGTAAATGATCTTATAATCATATCCAAACAACTTGGTCACCCATTTCTGTTGCTTTGGGGATGAAATGTGTTGTTCTAGGAAGTACTCAAGGCTTTGATGGTCTGTTTTAATTTGAAAGAATTGTCCCAATAGATGAGGTCGCCATAGTTCCATTTCATGCAAAATAGACATCATTTCTTTTTCATAGAGCGATTGGTCCAAATGTCGCTCTAAGAACTGTTTACTAGTGAAATCCAAAGGGCATCCATCTTGCATGAGGAATGCCACCAATTCCTCTTCCTGATGCATCATATTCCAGAACAAAGGTCTTGGTGAAATAAGGTAGGGCCAGTATAGGAGTAGTGCACATAGCTTCCTTCAAGGCTTGGAAGGATTGGTATGTTGTTGGAGTCCAATTGAAGGCATTATTTTTAAGGATAGTTGTTAGGGGGGGCATAAATTTTCCATAATTTTGAATAAACTTGTGATAATAGCCCGTTAAACATAGGAAACCACACAAAATTTTAAGAGTTTTAGGGCAAGTCCAATTATTCATAGCTTCAATTTTCTTAGGATCCACCCTAACACCATTATTTCCAACAATATGACCCAGGTACTCAACTTCAGAGACGCCAAAATCCATTTAGAATGTTTGAGGAAAATTTTGTTCTTGTAGAGGAGATGGAGAACTTGATCTACATCGATGAGATGGGATGGCCACATTTTACTATAGTTGAGAATATTATCAAAGAAAACTAACACAAAGTGACATAGGAAAGGACGGAAGACATGATTCATGAGAATTTCAAAAGTGGAGGGGGCATTACAGAGACCAAAGGGCATGACCAAGAACTCATAGTGGCCCTCATGAATGTGAAATTCCATATTGGGGATGTCTTCCTCTTTCATATGTATATGGTGGTATCCAAAATGGAGGTCAAGTTTGGTAAAATATTGAGCACCATTGAGTTCATACAGAAGGTCATATACGATAGGAATGGGGATTTTTTCCTTGATGGTAAGTTTGTTGAGGGCACGAAAATCATGACACATGCACCAAGTGTCTTCCTTCTTGAGGACCATGTCAACAGGGGAAGAATAGGGGTTGGTAATAGGATGGATAAAACCCCCTTATAACAATTCATGGACAATTTTATCAATTTCATTTTTCGAGCAAAAGGATGATGATAAGGGAAAACATTGGGAGGAAGACTGCCCGATATTAAAGGAATGGAATGATCATGGTCGTCGCGGGAGGGGGGAAGTCTCTGGGGGGGTTGTAAAATAGTGTGATGGCGTGAAATGATAGCTTGAAGGTCGAGGTGTACAAGGGGTGTCTCAACTGCTTGAATGGAATGGAATTGGGCGATGATGCCAGAATGACCTTTTTTTAGTAACTTTTCCATGCAGTGGGAACTTATGATATCTAAAGATCATGTGGTAATGCCTTGGAATTTATATTTTTGTCCTTCCTGTTGGAATTGCATGGTTAAATCCTCAAAATCCATGAGGATGGTTCCTAGGGTGCATAACCATTACGCACAAAGAACAATGTCACAACCACCCATGTCAATAGAAACTATGTAAGATTTTAGGTTATACTGACCAATTTGTAAGCCCACAGTTTCACAATAACCTCCACATTTCATGGAACCACCATTGGAAATCATGATTTGAAAATTTTTGACAACATGGATATAGAAATTAACTTCTTGGGAAAGGCAACGATGAATGAAATTATGAATGTTTCCACTGTCAACTAGGATGATGACTTTCATGTGCTTAATGTAACCAATCAATTTGAGGATTTGAGGAGTAGAAAAAAAAATGAAAGTGTGTAGTGAAATCAGTGGTTCAACTTCGAGAGGATCATAGGGTGGTCTAATATCATCATTTGGGGGTAGTGCTACTTCAGGTGAAACCTCAACATATTCATCAGAAACATCCTCGGAAATGGCCAAAATTTTTTTATGTTCTTTACACTTGTGCCCTGGAAAGTATTTATCATCACAATTATATCAAAGATCCTTGAGTTGGCATTCAACCATTTCTACCCATGCTAACTTATGGAACTTCAAAGGAGTGTCATGAGGGGCAGGGGTTTTGGGTTTAGGGTGGGGGACAAAATGGGTTTTCTACTCTAGGACAAGATGACCTGTTGTGCATCCTTGGCATGCGTAGTGGCTTCCAACCAAGTTTGATGGCAAGCCATGATGACTTGGGAATTAATTTCAACCTTGAGATCACTGATAAATAATTCCATGAAGAAATCATATGTCATGCCCTCCGTTTGGAAATCCAAGTGCTCAAAGGAAACAATAAAATATTCCACTATTCTAGAGTTTTTCAACTTGGTTAGATGTCGTAAATGGTGGGTTTTTGTGTCAAAGAATTCATACATCTCTACAACAAAATGTGACCAAGAAACATACCCTTGGCCTGCATTGTGATGCCATTTACACCATTTCCATATTTCTAGATCCAAATAGAAAATTCCATAACGAATCTTGGTTAACTCATCAGTAATACCATGCAGGGAGAAACAATGTTCCATCTGAGTAACCTAAGCTTGTGGATATGATCCATCAAATTTGTTTACCTCGACTCTAGGGATACGGGGGTCACAAGGTAGGGAGTTGTAATGAGAGTGTATATGCTAGTTAGAGTCAACGCCTTCAATATAGATAGGTGGGTCAGAGGAGGAAGGACCCTAGAATTTGTTCATGAATTCGTTGAGAGTGGAATGGACTTCAACAATTTGGATACTGAGTTGGGCTTGGATGTGGTCCATTTTTGCATGAATGGTTGGAATGTACCTATTTACTTGGACCTGAAGGGAAGTAAGGTCAGTATTCAGTTTCTGATAGGTTTCTTCTTGGAAAGTGGGAGCCATGAGGGGATGAAAGGTGGGTCCATGGACAAGAAAGAAAATAAGTGATATATACCATGATGATCAGGGAAGTGAGAGGAGACCGATGGGATAAGTGAGAAATAAGGGTTTCAGGAACAATATGGGTCCACGGGGTAAAAAAAAAAGTTTAAAATGAGAGGTATGACAATGATCAGGGTGAAAAGGGGAATCCAATGAGATAGGTCTCACATAAGGGTGCCAAAAGGTTAAAAAAAAGGTTAAAAATGATAGGTATCACAACGATTAGGGAGAAAAGGGGAATCCAATGAGATAGGTCTCAAATAAGGGTGCATGAAGGTAAAAAAAAAAAAGGTTAAAAATGATGGGTATCAAAATGATTAAGGAAAAAACGGGAATCCAATGAGATAGGTATCAAATAAGGGTGATGGAAGGCCCCATACTCTTTTTCCTTTCTCTTTTTTTT
>SNQJ01S0078332.1:0-36213 GCA_010110895.2 Picea sitchensis
ATCACATCTGGTACGGTCCTTTTAGGATATCATCTCCTGAAGGTAACAATTCCTTTTTGCTGGAAAATTTAGACGGTAAGATTCTAAACGCTCCTGTGAATGCACGCTTCCTGAAACATTACTTGGAATAACAATTGTATATAAATATGTACATACAAAAAAAAAAAATCTGTACAGTTCATCTCAAATCTTTAAACATACACTTTCTGCATGATAATTAAAAGATTAGATGTTCAAGTATGTGCATGAAAGTCAAAGGGAATTCTGTTTTGAATTGGAAGTTCATCAAATAATTAAATTCAAATGGGTCGATACACATCTTTTTCCTTTCAGTCTAAAATGCCTAAGTTTGAGATTAAACTCGTATATCTTAAGTTGTTTGACAGTTTGTCTGAACTCTTTAGCTGGCTCAAAAGAATATCCCTTGGAAAGGTCTTCCCTATTCCTCTATAACTTAGGACATTTTGAAGGTTAAGAAGAATTAGTCTAGAATAATCAAACAAGTTGACAAACCTTGATCACAAGATTTTACACAGATTACCAACCCTGATATATTTAATATCACTGATTGCCCCCGCTTCAAAAACCTAAGTTAAATATAAGACAGATGGTGAAAGGAAAATTCATTATTTATCGCCCCCATCTAGTCCTACAGACGATGAAAGGAAATTCATTTAAATGATTGCCCTCGTCTAATTAAAAGATTAGATGTTCAAGTATGTACATGAAAGTCAAAGGAATTCTGTTTTGAATTGGAAGTTCATCAAATAATTGAATTAAAATGGGTCGATACACATCTTTTTCCTTTCAGTCTAAAATGCCTAAGTTTGAGATTAAACTCGTGTATCTTAAGTTGTTTGATACTTTGTCTGAACTCTTAGCTTGCTCAAAAGAATATCCCTTGGAAAGGTCTTCCCCATTCCTCTACAAACTTAGACGCTTTGAAGGTTGAGAAAAAATAGTCTAGAATAATCAAACAAGTTGGACAAACCTTGGATAGTAAGATTTTACACAGACAATTTCACCCTCGAGCATATTTAATATCATCGATTGCCCCCGCCTAAAAAGCCTGTTGAATATGCGCAAGACAGAGAGAAAGGAAAATTCATTATTTATCTCTATCTAGTCCTACGCATCATGAAAGGAAATTCATTTAAATGATTGCCTGCCTGAAAATATAAAATAGATAACTTCACCGGGGTACTGAACAGGTCTGCTGCCAGTGGGCCTGTTCAGTGAAGCAATGTCTGAGCATTAAATTAGCTCTCGAGGCAGTGAAAGGAAATTCAGTAAAAGGACGATAACTTCACCGGTAATCGAACAAAGTTCACCGCGCTGAAGCAATGTCTGAGGTTTTTTGTAAGGTGTCACACTTATTTATAATTTATTCTAGCTATCTTTTTCGAAGATCGGATATTCATCCAGAGTTGAAAAGAGTTTCCGGTTTTAAATTAATGAATTTTGTTTCAATTGATGCAAGCTAAGATGTTCAATAATCTGTTGAGTCTCTAAAAAGATTATTCTAAGAATCTCAATACTAATTCTATTTTTGAATGAAAAGAAGAATTTGAATAAGACCACATTTGATTTTAAATAACATGATGAGGATTGAAAAGAATTCCCTAAGACTGCTCGAGTCTCCTTTTTACTTTTTTTGGACAGTTTATCAGAAACAAACTTCTGTCCCCATTACCCAATGAAGGCACTAAGTTTACATGTTCTCCTCGTCCCGCTAAGGAACGAGGTCCTGAGCCTATATTGAAACAGAACCTAAATTTTTACTTCATGAACAAAATTTCTGGTATTCCAGAACCTTTGCAATTTTAAAAAATCTACATAAAAACAAAAAACTTTTCGTGATCTAATGAATTTGGTAATCCACTTGAGATTTATTTTCGGAATGAACCTAAATAATAGCAACTTAAAGATTTTTGAATTACATCGAGATATCGGAGTTCGCTATTTTGGTAAATTGCAATCGCAACGCATTTTAAATCAATGGTCCCTAATCACCGACTAATCATTAATAATGCAATTAATCCATCTTTAAATTAATTATCGTTTTAAAACGAAGTTTCGACTTTTTGAACTAACCATATCGGGAAATCGCTGCTTACGTTTTGAGTTGAACAAGAAACTTGATGTCGCTTCCATTTCCTGATCCCCGATCATAATAATTTTTCTAAGAAAGATTAACAATAATCTAACTACTGCCAAGCGTGATTAAGATTAACTAATTACATCGAGAAATCGCCATTCGCGATTCCGCTAAAACACAGAGGTTTTCACAACAATAGAAGTCCCGATCTCCAGATCCCCGAATTCCCAAACCCGTAATTCCTGATTAACGAAACTCTGAAATGATAATCCGATTAATTAAGATAATAGAACGGTTAACCAACTTAACAGATCGCAGTTTCGACGATCGGGGTTTGCAATGACTCATGTCCCTAACATCAAAAGTCCCGAAACCTCGATGAAAGTAATTTCAAATTTCTTATAAACGCTGTATATACGACAGGTGTCTATCACATATTCCAAAATATCGTAGTACCCCGTGCACGAGCATTAAAGACATTTATTTGGAATATCTTTGCATTTATGTCAGAATAGATGAAAGGATTTTAGTTAATAATTATCATATATTCAAAAATGACAATCAAATATTTTCATTTATTCTTAAGTTGAATCCTTCTCTGCTTTAAACCGAAAACGCAGAGTGTATCATCCTCCCCGAGCTGCCGCTACGCTTCATTATTTCGGTTCGCTCCGCATCTTACCACTCGCAGACCGAAAGCACGGCCGGGTGAACGATAGTCATGGCTTCCAAAAAGTTCAAAAGGCTTAAGAACACCGAAAGTTTTACATCATCTCGCATTTCACCACCGCGAAATGGGTTATTCTCAATGTCAAATCATGGCAATTGCCGATAAAATGAAGAAGAACTCAAATATTCGCACGATGATGAGAAAATCATCTCCGGTGACATCGCCACCACGTGCCTTCATAAAGTTGTCGCGACTTAAACCGTACCGATACGCATTACGGTTATCCGGGCAACCGGATAAAGCCGACATCCCAACAAGGAGCATATTGGACGGGCAAGGCAAGGTCATCGCTCGCTCAAAGTTCTAACATACAAGTAATGTATAAATTATCCCCTGGCGTAAACATACTTTAAACCCCTCGAAGTTTTTAGTCAGATTTCAAATCAAAAGGAATGCGCTGGAAGGTGTCACCATCGTATTATTAATAAGGGAATGGGTCAGAGATAAAAACAACTTTAGGGCCGATGCACAGGGGATTTATGCCACTGCTTCATTGAATGACTATATGAGATATTTAATACGATGCTATGCAGATTATTTGGGAGAAGAGACTCCAATCACTTTTATGCGGAATGGACACCTCTCCTAGAAGAAGTTTCAGAGGGGCGCAGTTTTAATTGTCGTAAGATTTTATCAGACAACATCTTTTCAGAGGTTATAAATTACAAATCATCTAGGTCAAAGGGACAAATAGTTGCTTTCACATGTACCTCTACTTATTAGATGCAATCCGGTTTAAGACACCGCTTCCTTTGATGGGCGGAATAGACCCCATGTACGTAGAGTCTATCCATAGATACCATTCAGCCCTGTCGGAGGATAATGCTAAAGACAATTTCTATCAATTATGCCATTTCGTGATAATTCCTCTACATAGAATGTTCTTCAGATGTGAACCTCCTCGGATCTCACATACCATTATAGAGAACCTCAAGACTATGGCTCACTGGGTTCATTGAAGAACATTTTTCATATGTAAGGGTTTTGATGTGCTATTCCCCACATGCACTCCCAAAATACTCCTGATCGACACTTGGCAGAGAAGCAGATATCACCGGTGAATGGAGGTATCGATTGAATTGCTTTTCTCCAACGTAGTAATCCTCGCCATATTTTCCTGTCTATTTAGGAAAGTTTGTATTATTAAATTTCGGCCATTCTAAAGTAGATGAGGCACCGAGGAAATAAATCAGACATAGAACACAGAAACACGAATTCATATCAAATCATTTATAAGCATGTTGCACAATGTGGGCTTAAAGCATATGAGCATGAGGAGTCATTCTATGATGATATTTTCATAAACGTTAAGTCGTATGATGAATTTCAAAGTAAAGTGCAGACCTTGTCAACTGATGCACAGGTTGGGTTTGCATCATTTCAAAGAAACAAGAAACAATGTTTGCCTAAAACACTGCAGGGAGAAATATCAACACCTGAGCATGATTCATCCACCTCACCGGTTTCAGACCATAATTCGCACGATGCCAGCGAAAGGAAAGTCAAAGACCCGAGGCACCCCTAAATATACAGAGGACGCTCAGAACAAGAAATCATACACAGGAAGGGGAAAGGGAATACAGAAAAACCCGACAGACACAGATGACTTTCCTGAAACCGTCGGTGGAACAGCTTCCACAGCATTAGGCCGTCCAATTGTAACATTAACTCCACTGCAGGCAACATTTGGGAATCCCCAAATGTTGCCTGAAGTGGAGCCCTATACGTAAATGATTTGGAACCAATAAGCAGAGATAAATTGCCTTCATCAGACTATTTCTTTAGTAAGAAGTGCAGAGTTGTTTTGAAGCAGGAGTCACATTTTGTGGGTGACAGGACTTTGAAAACACAAAATCATTATTGATAGGAGAAAACTACATACGTACATTTGCTACGTATTAAGGTGATCTATGGGGAGCCATAGCTTCGCCAATATATACCCGCTGAAAATTTGATTAACAATAATAGAGCAAAAGGACCGAAATCACACGCTGCGTATGTTTTAAAGAAAAATAAAAGCTAATTACATGGGGAATAAAAAAGGGCCTAGAGCAAAGCCGCATCGAAGATATCCAGGATATCCAACAGCTAAATGAGAATTTAACTGAGGCAAAGCCGACGATCCAAAACACCCAGGAACATGTACAGACACTTAACAATGAAAACACACTGCTGCAAGACAAGATCATTTCAATTACAAACCAAGTAATTGACTTTAGATCAATTCAAGATTAAGGCAATTGAGATAGATGCCGACATTCAGCAGGGACAACAAAGGGTATTCTCAACTCTGAGGACTATCCAAGACTATCTTCATGAATCTAAGAAATTCAGACGCACCTGTTGAAAGAAGGGTTAAAGTCGCGGGAGAGATTCCTTCCAAAAAGGTACCACGTTTTGCGTGAAAAGGAAATCGTGCAACACAAAGTTGCACGATTCGCTGCAATAAATGAAAGGTGATGTAATGTTAAAGGTATGGGAAACAAAGCTAGAGGGTATAAAGGAATAACCGAAGAAGTCATTAATCATTGTCAAAGAATCTTCAGTTCTATTGAAAAAGATTCATTGTGATAAGACTAACGCCCGCCTGAGTCATTAGAGAGATCAACATTCATATAGTCATCGCTTCAAAATAAAAGAGGAACTGAAGAAAAGAAATGAAATTGCAAAATGTCGTGAACCGGCCACATTTCTAAATCGAGAAGTGGATGATCGGTCCCAGTTCAATGTTGGAGAAAATCAAGTCTACAGAGAGGACAATCGCAAAGCAATCGCCAGATTTACAAAAGAGTTTTTTCTCCATGGAAGCAAACGAGTCTCAAGTTCCCAAGGCTCTGGTGACATTTTTAGAGAGGTATATTCAAGCAACGGAAACAAATGAATAAAGTTTCCACATTTAGGTTTAAAACCTTGTAAACATTTTATTTCTAGTATTTTGTAACGGGTGTAATTAGTTGATAGTTAGTTCATTGCAACCGGGTAATTAGGAGGATGGTTAGTTACCAACTGAAATCTTGCACAGAAACAAATAAATATGTTTTCGTGAGGCCGAGAGAAGGTTTCTAAATTCTTGTGGAACATTTTCATATTACTACTTTTTGAAGTTGTATCGTATCATTCATGAGAAGATTTTGAATCCTGTTATTCAGTGACTGTGTTTCTACCCTCTTCTAGTTTCTTTGTTAAAATTTTCTTTCTTCATGTTCATTTCAGCAATGAATCAATTTGAGTATTCCACGCCACTATCGCTATGTATTGGATTGGTTTGGATGTTGAAGATGCTACAGTTTTTCCTCCGAGATTATTTTAATAATTTTAAGACTTGTAGTCTTCTGTTCCTTAATTTTCCCTTTGTTAGGAAACCCTTGTCACCCTTCTTTATTGTAATGAAAATATATGTTCTTTTAGATTTCGTACTTATATTCCTCTCAGGTCATGTTTTACCGCTTATAATCTCCTCGATTATCGCCAACCGGAAAACCACTGCTTGTGTTATTATTTTATGCTTCAAGTTTTAAAGTTGTTTATTTAATATCCGACCTGAACATCTGAAGCAATCTAACCTAAAAACCCTTTTTATGAAAAATTATAAAATTAACTAGCTATGATAATCCCAAACGCTCGACAACCGAACGTAGCCATAGGTTTGCAAGACCAAACTAGTATTGCATCGAACCTCTTTAATATTGCCCCGCAAAACCGCCAAAGAATAGAACTAGATGATAACTATCCAAGGGAACAAAGGAAGAAAGACAGAGACATTGAGAAATCAACTGATCGCGTCTTCCTTGTCCTTTATTCCGAAGAAAACACTATTATTTGGATGCCTAGACGGTGTATTTTACAGCCTTAAAACACAAACTCGGGAACAACAATCGTGGTTAAAGAAGCTCAAATTGAAGGATCCAATGAGCTTTGACTATTATAGATGATGTATGTTGGATCACCAGAATGGTTATGTTGCTTTTAGATACCCCTCAGAAATTTTCTCGCCAAAGATCAATCCATTTGGAATTGAGGATTCAGCCAAGTTCATCTTTCTCAGCTTGAAGCCCCGAATCGAAATGATCTTGTATTCGCAGTTTTCCTACATACCACCGAAAGCGTCTGCTCGAGATAGTTTGTTCACTCTTCTCCCAAGTCTTCCACCCACCCATATTTAAATCAATTTCCTAACTGAATTTGGGTCAAGACCTCCTTTATTCCTCGCCTATCGACAGCTTAATGAAGCAACAATTGCTCAAAGTTCTTCCATTTGATCACCCATTTATTAAACCGCGACATAAAAACTGATGGGCACTAGGCTCTGCTCCTGCAAGCAAACCAAGAGTGACTTCCGACGCTAATATTTCTCTCAAGGCCATGTCGGGACGGTTGAAGATTTTCCCTGGTAAAACGACAACGGAAGCCTCGACATTCTCAAGGTGCATCAGATATCAGACCCCTTGAAGATTGCACTTGCACTGGCTAATTCGAGGTCATTACCGTAATTCTTCCAAGGTGCTGCCTTCCTTCGGCTACACTGCAGAACTCAGAGGCACAAAGCTCGGGCCGGTCTTTGATGGTGAACTAAGATTGACGACTTCATTCTCAAGATAGCATTCACCGACTTCCACATTTAAAGACTCCACTGAAGGGATTCTGTCGACAGAAGGAAGTCCATGTCGAAAGGAAAGACTAGGTATCCATGAGCTTACCGCATGAAGCTCTGTATTTCTTTGTCATCTCATTCTTCTCTTCCCTTCATTTATAGAGAATTCTTTCCTCTGCTTTGTACATTCCGATGTCCTTGAGCCTCCCCCTTATCCACTCAGCCTTGGAACAAGAAAGCATACCCTCTTCTTGCGTTGTAGATACAGATCTCATTTTTAAGGATAGGCAGAGGCAAAGGCACAAGATCAGTATCTACAACACAAGAAGATGAGATCTGTATCACACCCCCTCTTGGAGTTAAGTGCCCTTGTAGTCCTAAGGAGGTTCAGGATAATTCACAGTCTTCCCATACCTCGTTACCCCCTATTTTTCCTATTGAGCCTCCCCAACCTCTTGTTGAAACCCATGATCAACCCACCGCTTTCAAGTCAAAATCAGAAATAAGTTGTTTTAAACTCTAAGGTCCAGACACCTTAACCCTTATCCTCATGATTTCTTCGAGTATCTTCCTCGATTTTCCGGGGAAGATCATGTTACAACTGAGAAGCATATGGAGGCCTCTGAGACCCTTATCGATCGCTTTGAGATCCTTCACGAAGATGTTGTCATGAGGATGTTTTCACGCTCCCTGTCTGGAGATGCTGCAGCGTGGTTTAGGTGTTTGAGGTCGGGTTCTGTTGGTTCTTGGATCGAGCTATGCCATGCTTTTTAAAGGGTTGGGGTGAGAACAAGTCCCTTGATCAATATTGGTCCGAGTTTAATGCCTTGAGGAGAGGGAAGATGAAGCCTTGGTTATTTTCAATAGAATATTTTTTAGTGCTTATCATAGCATGCCCGCGGAGATCGCATCTAATGTGAGATCAAGGTTATGGTACTATATCATGGCTCAAAGATCTAGAGCTAGTCTTCCTCCTAAGAGAGGAAATCCTCATCATTGATACATCTGATTGAGGATGCTATAGAGGTTGAAGAAAACATCACAACAGGGACTCCATAAGCAGCAGAGATTTGCATATACAGGGGAAGAAGACTATCAGTCTGTTTTAGAATCCGAACAAGGATATAGCAATTATGGATCAGATCCGGAACAAGAACCTGTGGCGGTCATTATGATCTAGATCCCGCTGCTCCTTTATTTGAATATCATATTTATGGGGTAGAAGATGCAGCTGCAGAAGATCCAGAGTAGCTTTTCGAGAATGGAGAGGGAAATTCTTTTGTGATCAGAGAAATTTTTGCAGAGGAGCATCCCGGCCTTCTAAAGCAGCCAAGATTCTATCACAATATTCATGATCCAGTGGCTATATACATGGAGTCCTACATTTCGATTTTTGAAATGTTCTAATAATGATATCCACCAATACTGGCTGTGAGTATTGTCTTGAAATATTTTCAAGACCACATTATAGAGCATGTTCCCTTATTAATTAAGGAAAGGCCATGGGTGGAAATCAACTCCACTAGGCTTGCAGGAAGCACAGAGAAGCATAAAGAGGAAGGACGACAACTCATCTCCTGTTCAAAACCTGTTTGTGGGCAGGTGTCATATGGCATTGGCCAGCCCAAGATCCGTCAATTTGTGCACTCAAGGCGTCAAGAGGATTTTCCAGCCTTCAAGGTAGACGCTTGAGCAACTCTTGAAGATATTATTGAAGATTTCTTTGATGCATTAGCATCTACCATCGATGAGCCTGTTGTCTCAGAATTAAATGAAGAAGCCATTGTGGAAGAGGATTGTTCTTTCCTCCTTCATCAGATTTCCCATGATGTATTTACATTTTGGATTGAAGAGAAGGATCGGGAGACCGTTCCTTTTTTTACAAGATGGGGGAGTGTAGGAAGAGCCAGAAGAGTAGTTGAGTGCACATTTCATTGTCTATCCAGACCCTGGTTGTGGGCAGGTGTCATCTGGCATTGGCTAGCCTGCATCTGTCCTCCACCCATTTGTGCACTCTGAAGACGTCATGCCACAGGTGAACAACCACTGAGGACAAGAGATTTTTATGACCAACTAAACTCCCCGGCATTATATATTGTGACCCTGTAGGGGCCTATATGGAAGGGTGCTTCCCAAAGGCTTTGGATCCTATAAATCTATTCCCCTTCTCAACTTTTGGGGATATGGACATCATGATTAACCTCATCTTCATCTGGTTGTCATACCTCCCTAGAATTTTATGTAGCATCCGGCCAGAAAGAGAAGGGACTTAATCACTGTTAGCATGGGTGGCTATGGTGAAATTTGCTTTCACCTAGCCCCATGTAAAGGATTTTGTTAGTTTAGGACTATACATAAACAAGCTCCAAGAGCCGCCTATATTTAGTTTGTTTGGTTTTTACTTTTCAGCATATATTTCTCAGCGGGAGGTTTGAGCTCGAATTACAGCCCAACATCAAGGCATTGAAGTTGCAAAAGAGTTCTTAGAGTTAATCATAGGGATGAATCTATCCCCATGGAGCCTAATGTTAGTGATAATTCCTGTATAGGGGAGTTTTCCTATCCGATTTTAGGCCTCCGGTGTAAAACGCATAGAGGTGGGGTTTTAAAGCCGATCAGACGAGCCTTATTCAGAGGTCGCAACAATAAACAATGAAATGAAAATTGATTTTATCGACGGGTTTAGCAAGAGAGTGCCCGAGGTTCAAAACAAACTGACCGTCCGATCTCATTGGGACAAGTGAGTAAGTTGTCGGCGATCGAGGATCGCGGTTTCGTGAACAGAAGCTTTTGTTCCATGCATTTCTGTGAGCTCAACCTGGCGCTGATAAGCCTTCAAATCCGGGCCCACGGCCCTAGCCAGTCACATCAAGTTTAGTCCGTAACGAGGCATCCCTCTAAAATATAATACCATCGACTTCTGCCCATCCAAGGGACACACGACACGAAGTTGAGCTCGCTGAAAGGGTCCTTCGGGAGCTTCATGTTGAAGACACCGACGTCATTTCAGTTGTCCGATCCAGAGATGCACAGCGCGGGATCCCAAAATTTCATGTGGGATAAGCACGAAGTCACAGCGCGAGGTCGCATGGGGCGATGAAAAGGAGCTACGCGAAAGATCAAAGCGCCTAAGTTGGTCGCAGAGAAGGATCTGCATGGCCTCAAATTGACTTGGAGGGGTCGTGATTGTCTCTTGGATCATTCAGGGGTATCAGGTTCCATCCCGATCCCAATGCATATAGTTAATGGAAATAGGGAGAGGTAGTTGAAACCTCATTTCAACCCATAAATGAAAAGCATGAAAAATTTGGTCAGGAGGGGAGGACTGCCAAATTAAAGTCCCCTGCCATGGATTTTCTTACGAAGACCATACCTATCTGATATTGCGTCTGACAAAATAATGCCAGTCTAGCCTGACAGAAGAAGTTGTAGATGACAAGCCTTGAATGACTAGACACGCCGCTGCTAGGTGAGTTTTCTAAGTATATAGACTCATTTTTATTTTTGGCAAGGATCGATGGTTGAGCGAGCTCCCAAATAAAACTTTAATGAAGAACTATTTTCCTATTTCGACTCGAGATTTCTTCCATGAATGTCAGCTTCTTTTGTACCTTTGTTTATATTGTGTTAAAGCAGCTCGGAGTTGGAGGATCTAGTTGAGCTTTGACTATTATAGGATGATGTATGCTGGATCAGAATGGTTATGTTGTTTAGACAGCCCCTCAGAATTTCTCAAAGATCAACGACAGAATTGAGGATCCAAATAAGTCTTACTTTCGCTTCTTGAAGCCCCGGAACCGAATGGATCTTGTATTCGATTTTTTCCTTACATACTACCGAAGGTCTGCCTGAGTTGTTTGTTCACTTTCTCCCAAGTCTTCCACTTGCACATCTTTAAATCAACTCCCTGAATGGAGTTGGGTCAAGACCTCCTTTATTCCTCGCCTATTAGACACAGTTCCTAATTTGAAGCAATACATGTTTGTGTCTCTTCCCATTTGATCACCCATTTATTAAACCGCGACATAAAAATTGATGGGCATTGGCCTCTGCTCCTGCAAGAAATCCAAAGGTGACTTCAAATACAATTGTGCTGTATGAATGCTATGCTGCCAAAACCTTTAGTTGATGATTTTTTTAAAAGGTTATCATATGTTTGTACATACCAAATATGATAGTTATGTGCCCTATCAAATCATAATTAACCGTTTTCCATGTCATTTCCCAAGTTTGTTAGCTCACCGCCTAGTCATTGAAATGATTGTGCATCCTTAACGCGGGGACCTCGCTACATGTTGGTTGTGTTATTTAAAAATAATCAATCCTTGATGTTTTACTTTCACCTAAATAGTAACCCTATTCATTCTAATTGTCGACATAACACAATAGAGTTTTTAACTTGTAGGAAATGGGTAAACTAAGAAACATTGTACGCGTTGAACTAGAGCGTGTTGAGCTGCTAGAAGCCTATTATGAGTTCGGTAACCAATTTAAACATGTTGATTGGTTCTCTCTTTGTGATAAGATTCGAGGATCGAATTCGAAGGTTGCCAAAGCATTTGCAGGAACATTTGATGGCAACAAAGCCAAATTTGGATATTTGGCTTTACAGGTTTCAAAATAATCCATTGCAATTGTTGCTAAGTTACCCACGATGGAGGAGAAAAAAATGGTTTAAGAACCAAATCATTACCAATGTAGAAATCAATCAGTTCTTAAAGCTAAAGCATCAAAACCATGGCTGGTGCAAAGGTATTTCAAGGAGCTAACTCAAGGATGAATGGGGTGAACTTTTGAAGATGGTTTAGAGGTGCATCACCTGTGAAGGTAGATATACCATTACCTTGATGTACCACATGATATTTTTATTGGATTTCATGGGAGAAAGGAGAATGAGTATTCAATTTTTCTTATTAAAGAGCTTAAAAAAATGTCAGCTAGAGTTCAAGATCATCCTGAAAACACCAAGCATACTATTATCCACTAGGGTTTAATCAAATTATTAATCATGGAGAAGTTGAAAAAAACACAAAGGACTTGGTACCATTTCTTGGTTGGTTTTAAAGTAGAAATCCATGAGCCTCGTGAAACATAGGCAAGACACCTCTATCAAAGGATTAAAATTCTGAAAAACCATAGAGGTATGGTTATTGGGTCTTCTTCTGCAGAACATTAGATAAAATCATTTACAGGGATGACTAGGATTGTTGCAAGTAAGATTTCCTTTGAATAAAAGAGCACATCAAAAGATGAAGTAGAATTTGTCTTAGAGAAGAGAAGTTCATCTCCTGAGGTTAAAAAGGTTTATAAAAAGAAAAGAAAAGAAAATCAAGAGCTGATTCAAAAACTATAAAGCCAATCATTGAGAGACCTTCCAGTAGCACAATAGTTAACAAAGGATCTAGGAAATCCTCTCAAAAAGATAAACAGAAAGCACGAAAGGAGCAAGTTTCTAGAATACCACACACTCATTTGACCAATAACTGAGATTAAATGCAAAATCAATTGTAGACCCTTCTTTTAATAAAACAAACCTCACCATAGGGGATGATTTAGAGTGATCCTTTCCAGAGGATGAGGAAAGACAAAGAGACATGGAGCTTCCTAAGCCTATTCTAGACAAGTCAAGAAGAAGAAGAAGAATAAGATCAAAAGAAGATAGAGAATATAACTCTTCAACCTAAATAACTTAATCAATCCTTGGAGTTGGGAGATTTGGAACCTCAAAGTTCCATACCAATTGAATAAAATGTACATGATGAACCTGAAATAACTACGTAAGAAACACGTGGTTTCATTCAACAAAGTCAAGGTAAAAATATCTTAAACTTCGCATATTTAGATAGTGAAGACTCTGAGACAGAAAAGGATGAACATAACAAGGAGGTGCCAAGACAAGAACCACAAATACAAATAACAAAACCAAGCATCAAAGGACACACAAGACAAAGAGAAGCTTCGTGAAAAAAATTGAATAATTTTAAGATCTTGATCAAGCACCTCAGACATGAGAATGCTATGTTGAAAAATCAGAGTAAAAAGGTCATGAAAAAGAAGGACAAACTGGCTATCAAACATAATAAGTTGTGTGTTTGAGCTCAAAAGATATACCAAAATAATGGTAAGTTGTTTACTGTAGGAATTGGAAAAGAAAGTGATCAGTAAGAGAAACTCGTGAACCAAGACAGGGACAATCTCAAGTTACTTGCATAAGTTATTCAACATGTTCTATAAGGAGCGGTACAAAGACTTCAAATTGTAAATACCAAATGCTATCAAGGGATTTCATCAATATAAAAAAGTAATTTTGGAAAAGGATGTGTCTCTAGTAGGTGGTTCAAAATTTTGAAGACTGAACTTCCAATAGTGACTTCTATAGAAGAAAATTAAAAAGCGCTACCAGAACTTCTGAGAAAGATAATTTCTCATTATTTTTTGAATTATGAATATGCAATGTATCCAGAAAGTGAAGTCGTTGATCCTATTGAAAACCCTCAGTTGTATGTTATCTACCTTCTAAAGTCTATTATGTGCCAAAGATGATATCAAGATATAATATGGGAGATGGTCAAAGGGAAAGCTTAAGAAGTGGATCTGGAACTAAAAATCGGATTTCATGCTCCAAATCAGGAAATCCGATGATGATATAATTAGATACTATTTATGTTTCTAAGTTAAGTTCCGATACATTAATTTTGGATCTTAGATCTATTTTTTAATCAATTTTGTATCTAAAAAGGACAGAATGAAAACTATAGAGAGGGTTGAGTTTCGGGTTTAGGAAATTGGTTGTAAAGATATATCTTATATGCATAACTGTGGACTTAATGAATATATTTCATTACTAAATAAATCTTGTGAGTTTAATATCAGATTGTCTCTCTTGTGTTCACAACCTTTTTCTTTCTCATTTTCATGAGATGATTATTGATGTAGTAAAGCCTTGATGTGATTTCCTATATTTCATAAGTTTCATTCAAGTATTTCAATTCATAATTGGAAATCTTTTCTAGTTATAGAATATTCAACCTTGTGGATGTTTTGATTGAACAACTTGTGAGGATTTTGGATCACTTGTAGTATTCTATATATAATATGATAGGAAGAACAAAAATATTAAGAAAGCAATGGAAGAACAACAATGATATATCCAAAATAATCTCAAAATAATACTATATTAACACCCGAAAGAGCACCTTTATTAATGACAACATCGCTCACTTCTCTCTTGAGGGGAGAAACTCTAGCAAGAGTAGAGCCATTAAAATAATCTCCAATACAAACTTCATACCTCTACTCCTATTTATACTAAATCTATCTATCCAAAAGAATAATCTAGAGGAATATCCTTCAGAAGCAGAAGCTTCATTGTGGTCTTCTTACATTTGACTTATTCTTCTTTATTTAATAGGCCTTATTAACTATTATTAGCATTTATTACATGGAATTATATTATTCTACCCACGTGAAGGGTTAGGGAGCTTGGTTCCCTAACATTCCCTCCCTCTTGAAGAACAACCTCAGTCCTCAAGGCTTAAGATGATGAAAATGTTGCAGAATTGTAGTTGGTTACCAAGTGGCATATGCTGGAGTTGTATATTTCCATTAGACTAACACTTCCTGATGGTGCACCGACGAAGATGAAGCTCTCACAATTCAAGGTTACTATGGCTACAACCAGATGGAACCTTCTTCATCCAACTCGTGAAGACTCGTTTGATGTTTTCACTTAGTTCCAATCACCTTCTTTAAGTAGAAAAAAAGAAAAACAGGATGTAGCTTAGAATAACTAGGCAAAGATAACTAATAGACCACCTAACCAATGCGCTTGAGAATTGTATAATGACCATAAAATTTGGGAGAAATTTTCTGATAATTTTCAACTTTGAGTGAAGTCTTATTATAAGTTTTTATTCGAAGAAACACTTGGTCCCCTACAACAAATTATCGCTCGTAATCCACCTTGATTTGCTTGTGGATTCATTCAATTCTAATCCATGACCAAATTTTCTTTGAGGACCCGAAGAATAGTCTCTCGGACAGTAATATTTTTATCAACCTCCTCCGAACCTTCAAACCCCGGCATGTATGATAGAATCACTGGGGATGGTCCATATAGTACTGACTGACTGGGTAGAGATAAATTGTAGGCCATCGATCCCACTCACTTAAGCACAAGATAAGGACCATAAAATTGGGAGAAAGTTTCTTCAATTTTCAACTTTGAGGAAGTTCTTATAAGTTTTTATTCAAGAAACACTGGTCCCTCTTCAACAAATCGGGTTGCCTCGTAATCCACTTGATTTGCTTGTAGGATTCATTCACCCTAATCCATGACCAAATTTCTTTGAGGACCGAAGAATAGTCTCTGGACAAGAAGATTTCTTATTAACCTCCTCAACCTTCAAACCCCGGCATGTATGATAAAATCAATGGGGGATTTTGTCCATATAGTACTTCAAAAGGATTCATGACTATAGTTGTACGCTAATATGTGGTGTACCAATTCAAATAGGGTAACCATCGAGATCATTGATTTTGCCTTCTAGATGCAAAACACCTCAAATATGTTTCCAAACTCATAATAACTCCAAATTTAATCCATCCATATGGAAGATAGGCTACAGATGCAATTAAGTTCTAGGCTCAACAATTCTTTCCAAAATTTTCTAAATGTAGTGATCTCTGTGGAGAGACAATAGAATTAGCATGCCATGAAGCTGAATATATTATCTACGAATATTTGGTCCACTGGTGGATGAGGTGATGAGAAATCGAAAAATGAGCGTATTTGGAAAGGTGATATACTACAACCATGATTATTGACTTATTGCTTGATTTAGGGTAAGCCAACAATGAAATCCATAGAAACATCTCACCAACAACAAGGGGATCAAACAGTTGGAGTGTTCCTAGATGCTGACTATTTCTCTCCCTTTGCTTGCATTGATAGACCTCACATTCAACCAAAGTTGCAAAAATTTCTTGTTTCATACCATCCTTAAAAGAACATTTGACCTGCTCATCAGGTTTTGCAACCCATAATGACCAACTGGGGAGCATAAAGTTTAGAAAGCACCATGGATTTAAGTTGTGATTTCTTGAATAAATACAAACGACCTCAGAGAAAAGCCATTTATTGGCTCCAAGAGCAATTACTCTGAAGTAGATGGAGAATTGTGTTGCAATTGGTGGATCATGCTAGTGAAATTTTGGGGGTCTTGCAACCATTCTCGGCCAAACAACTTGGAGCCAATCTTGTACAAATGAAGGAGGGGGAGAAAAGGGGCCCATATTCTTCATATTTCCAGGAAAGAGTCCACTACTACGCTTTCCTTTCCCTCTTTGTAAATGATCTCATAATCATAGCCAAAGTCATTTGGTCACCATTTTGTTAAGTCTCAAGGATGAAATAAAATGTTCCAAAAATACTTGAGACTCGGATGATCAGTTTTAATTTTGAAGCGTTGCCCCAATAAATAAGGATTCCAGATATCCACAACATGCATAATAGCCAATGATTTCCTTTTCATAAATGGATTGGCCAAAATGTATCTCTAAAAGTTGTTTTCTAGTTAATACGTGCCTCCATCTTGCATGAGGATCTCGGCCCCTAATTCCTTTCCCACATCACATCTAACATGAACGCCTTGAAGTATGTAAGGGATAGGATAGGGTATACATAGCATCTTTAAAGGCTTGGAAGGAGTGATCCACAATTGTTGTCCAAGTGAAAGCATTATTTTAAGGAGAGAAGTGAGAGGAGTTGCAATTTTTCCATAATCTAACAAACTTCCTATAATAGCCCTGCTAAAACCAGAAAACCACATAAGATCTTAAGAGTTTTCGGGCGAGGCCAATCCTACATAGATTAAATCTTCTTAGGATTCACCAGACACCATCTCATGACAATATGACCCAAGTATTCCACTTTGAGGCTCCAAAGGCACATTTAGATTGTTTGAGGAAAAGTTGTGCTTAGAGAGTAGACAGAGAACTTGATTCACATGGGTGAGATGGATGTCCAAGTTTTACTATAGATGAGAATATCATCAAAGAAAACTAAGACAAAAATGATGGAGAAAAATATGGAAGAAAATGATTCATGTAAGACTTTGGAAAGTGGAGGGAGACACATTGCCAAAGGGCATTAATGAACTCATAAGGACTTCACTAGTTTGAAATGTAGTCTTGGGAATGTCGACCCTCATATGGATTTGGTGGTAGATAGAACGTAGATCAAGTTTGGTGAAGCATTACATCACTCAATTCATCCAAGATCATCAATGACATGAATGAGAATTTGTCTTTGATTGAGAGTTTTTGAGGGTGCTAAAATCAAGACACATGTGCCAAAAACCTTATTTTCTTGGAGTACCATGACCATAAGGGAGGAATAGAGGTTGGTACTAGGATGGACACACTCACTTGTAGCAATTCATGAACATTTTTCTCAATTCTCATTCTTTGTGAAAAGGGATGACGATAAGTGCAAACATTGGGAGGAAGACTTCCCAAAGAGGAGAGGGATGAACCATCATGGACTCCACAGAAGGGGGAAGTTCTTGGGAGTGGTAAAACAACTTGGCGGAGGGAGAGGATAGATTGGAGTCTCGAGATGCACAAAATGTGTCTCAATAGCATGAATGGAGGGGAGTTGGGAAATAATTCCATTGACTCCTTTAGGAGCTTTTCCATTCGATGGGAACCGATGATCTCATGGGAGCCTATTGTGATTCCTTCCAACTTATACTATTATCCATCCTATTGGAATTGCATGTTTAACTCCTTAAAATCCACGGAATGGGTCTAGATAGTACAACCATTTGACATGAAGAACAATTTCACAACCATCCATGTCCATAGAAAACATATGGGATTTCAGATATTGACTAATTTGGAGCCACATTTTCCATCAGCTTCCACATTTCATAGAACCTCCATTGGTAATCATGATTTGAAAAATTATTGATGACACAGATGTAACAATTGACTTCTTGGGAAATGAGGCGATGAATAAAATTATATGCTACCATCACCCACAAGGATGATGACTTTCCTAGTTTTAATGTAACCAATTAATTTGAGAGTCTCAGAGTAGAGAAGCCAGTGAAGGGAATTATGAAATCACCGTGATCCAACTTGGTGGATCAAAGGGTGGGTTCACTAAAGGGCTGTGGCATCCATAGGTGAAACAACGACCTTGTCTTTAGAAATATCCTTAGTCATAACCATAAAAGATTAATTTCATGACTTGTGCCCTAGAAAATATTCATCATCACAATTATAATAAATACCCTCGAGTTGACATTCAACCATTCTCATCCCTAGTTAATTTGTAAATCTTGAGAGGAGCTAGGAGGGGAAGTATTGGTGGGTTTAGGGCGAGGATGAAGGGATGGTTTGTGGATCTGGGAGACAATATTTTGTGCTTTGGCACATCGAGTATATTCCAACTAAGTATGTGGGCATCTGAGAATCCAGAACATATTTCATATTTTAGGACATTGATAAAGCATTCTCTGAAGAAATCATCTAACATGCCCTCAATTATGAAAACCAAGTGCTCAAATGTGGCGAAAGTCTTCCACTCTGCATCGGCTCAACTTGGTCAAATGGCCTAAATGGTGGGTGTAAAAGTCAAAGCAGTCATAAAGATCTGCAACAAACTATATCCAAGCAACATACCCTTGGTAGGGTTTTTTCACCATTGCCACCATTTCCATCATTACATATATAGATGTAGGATACCATAATCTAATCTTGGCTAAATCATCAAGAATTCCATGCAAAGAGAAATAACATTCCATTTGGGTGACCCATCCTCAGGATCCGAGACATCAAATTTGTTCACATCAATTCCGGGAGGGTGGAGGTATCGAGAAAAGTGAGTAGTATGAGGACCTTGGTAATGGAAGAGTCATGGTCATCCTGATAGAATGATTGTTCGTATATGTTGGTTCGAGGAATGGCCTTACCTAAGTGGTCAAGTGTGTGTGGATTTGAGGTATTTAAGGTATTTGATGTGGGAAAATTGGTCCTAGAGGGTTTGAATAGCAGAATTGATTGATCTAAGGTTGGCATTGAAATTGTTGATGTCTTCCTTGTTTTGGAGGTTGTTAGTAACCAATGTATTGAGTTCTCGGCTTTAGTGCCGTAAAATGGGCAAGAAAAAATGGGATAGGGGACATAGGGTTGGGGAGAAGTGGGTGGGACCACCTATATTGAAGGGTTTCGTGATGATAGGTACCATCACATCGTAAGAAAAGGGAATCTTATGGGATAGGGGACAAATAAGGGTGCCAGAAAAGGGGTTGGTCCACAAAAAGTTTTTGTTAAAATGATAGGTACCATTGAATCATGGTGAAGAGATAAATTCAATGGGATAGGTCCCAAATAAGTGTCTACCGGAGAATATTGTAGTGTGGAAATACCCATATTATTAACATGAAGAAATGTGTGTAGTAATCTCAAGAACTAGAGTGCGTGAGGTAATGTTTATCAACAGATATTGCATGTTCTATTTGCCTATCCCAAGGGTTAGGTATTCCAGATTTCTACAGACAAGGGTTTACCCTCATATAACACTGATATACGGAAGGGTCCAACAACAGTACTTGACCCAATATCTCAGGAACCAACTAAGGAGGCTATTGTGCCCCTTATCGCATTCAACCACTACCCGTGCAATAGAGAGTATCTCCTAGTGTTGTTCTCAAGGAACTATCACTGAAAAGTGTTTTGTGAGATCTAGGATGATCCATATACAAGTGTTTTCTAATGCACTATCACTCAGAGGGTTTCAGGAGATCTAGGTCGATCCATACAAGTGTTGTCTAATGAACTATCACTCGAAGGGGCACCAATAGGGTTACAAGGGTGTAATAACAATGTGCAGCACTTAAGTACCACTTCTAGTTCCCCGCGATGTGCATGCTTCCTCGAAAGACATTTATGCATTGAACTAAATATCTTTGTATCTTTAAGATGTCATAATATGTCTCTACCAAAAAAAAAATTAACCCACAATTTTCTCACGAGGAAAGTTCTATGATACCATTTGTAGTATTCTATATATAATGTGATAGCCATAATAAAAATACTAAGTAGCAAATGGCAGAAAATAATGATATATCCATAACAACTTCATAATAATACCAAATTAACACCCAAAAGAGCACCTTTATTAATGACAACAATGTTCACTAGCCTCTTCGAGAGGGAAACCTCTAGCAGAGAAAAACTCTATTAAATAATATCCAAGACAAAACTTTGCATACCCTCAATTCCTATTTTATACTAAATCTATCTATCCAAAAGAACAATCTAGAGGAATACTATCCTTCAGGTTTTAAGATTCTATTAGGTCTTCTTACATTTGACTTATTCTTTCCTTATTGCTAGGCTCATTAATATTGCATTTTATTACATGGAATTATATTATTCTACCTACATGAGGGGTTAGGAGGTTAGGTCCCTAACATATATATTTACATATGTGCTTCTCCCTTCTTCCCTCTTTCATGTATTTGATTCAAAATGTCTAAATATTGATCTCATTTTCCTTCAACACATGAGATGTAGTATATGAATCTGAGAGTTATCATTTATTTTGATATCCCAATCCTAATTACCTGATCCACCAACCAAAACACAAACTATTATCTTTGAGGTGCCTAGGCTTTGCTCTATTGCAGTCAAGAGTAAAATCTAGGAGCTAACATCTTTTGGTTTTGTCTTCGGGGAACGGAGACACGAAGCTATCATTCCTTGGGCATATGACAATGAATAGATATGATTCTTGATGGTGAAAAAGGATCAACATTGAGGATTTATTGTATATTTTTCACATGGTGAATCGATTGTATATGTTTTGGATCCTAAAAGAGAAGTGAGAAGAAAAAAGTCTGAGTCTGCCAAAGCTTCAACATCATCTGCACCTTCAATAAAGAAAGCAACCAGAGCGAATCCATATCCCAAGATAATTCCTGTTGTATCAAATCCAGAAAAATTGTTAAGGAAATCAAATATTATTCAAGGTCAGTGATCATCATCTATAGGTAAGCCTTTACCTAAAGAATCAATTCCTATTCTTGAAGAAAATTCAATTCCAGTGACAAAATAAAAAGTAATTCATGAGCAAGTTCCATTAGAGGTTGTTCATTTAGAAGAACACACATCTGAAGTAAGGAATCCTTTTTCTTACCTTATTAAATATGAAGATGAATATGAACCACTTTTTCTAGGAACACCTATCAAATATTTACCTAAGTTTACTAAAGAGGAAATATAGCAACTCCTATCCTCACCTTTTCCTCAGTTGACAATACCTAAAAAAGTTAAACTTGAGAAACACGCTTTAATAATCCTCTTATTATAGAAGAATTTTGAAATTTGAAGAAGTCCATCCCCAACAATAAGTATCTTCTACATCTTCCCCATTATCTCCTTCTAAATCTCAAATCATAGTTGTACCAACAATGACCAATCTTCCAAATCCACCAAACAAAATGGATGCTATTATTGTTTCGTGACATGCACTTTGGTTTCCACTTTAACTTAAATCCTTTTCCAACTAGAGATTACATGAAATACTTACCTAGATTCAATGGAGAAGGGGATGTCACTACGGAGGAACAACTAGCACCTTACTACAATTTTGTAGACAATTTTAATTTAGAGCATGCTGATGTTTGGAAGAGAATATTTTTCTAGAGCCTAGATGGAGAAGTGAGAAAATGGTTTAGAAGTCTTCCTGCAAATTCCATTCCCGGCATTGAAGTTTTAGATGAAACTTTTATGAGGCAGTTGGGGGAAAAAAAAAAGATTATTTGTATTATATTATTGAGTTTGGAGCCTTGAAGAGGAAAAAATGGTGAATTCCATGTCTTATTGCACTAAAAATTTTAACAAGATGCACAACAAAATCCCAACTGAGATCAATCCCATTGAAACCTTTGCCAAAATCACCTTTGCTAATGCATTTGATGTTGATTTTTCTTTACTATCGAGAGAAAGAAGATCTTTCTACTTTAAGCCTCATGCAAGAGGCAACTATGGAAGTAGAGGTAAACATTATAGTTGTTGAGAAACTAAAAACCAGGCCTAACATAGACAAAAATATACATAGAGAATATGTTCCTTCTTCTTCCATTGCACTAACAGTTGACCCAAAAATTGAAGAGATGTCTAAAATGCTCAAATAATGCCCCAAAGATCTTGCAAAGAGAGAGAAGGAACAATAAAGATCAAAGTATCCTTCCCCCTTTCTAGAAAAATATAGTTGAGGAGATAGAAGAAAATGATGACACTGGGGATAATTCCGAAATTCATTTTAATGAAGGAGATCCATCTTCTATTCATCTGACCCAACATGACTATGAATATTCTTTAGTATTAAACCATCTCAATGAGAATAAGGAGGAGGGAGAAATGTTTCAAAATGAGCCACATAAAAATGTGACTTGAGACCTAGGAAAAATGGAATAAAGTCGAATCCACAAACATAGATTAAGAAATCAAATGTTCCATCTAAGTAGGGGTCGATTAAATATGCAGGAAATAAACCAGATCAACATGTTAGCAAAACTAGTGTTGTAGAAATAAATGAGACAGAGAGATTGCATCTTCTTTAATTTTGAGCATGAAATTAGTAAAATTAAAATACATGTGCCTCTTGTAGAGTTAATGAAGGATAGATCATTTAAATATTCTATCTTGAATATTTTGTAGCACATGCATATGTTGTTTCCGAAGACACAATAAACTTACAATATGAGAACCCTACTATCATGATTGGACCACATATTGAGGAGAAAACTAAATCTTCACCACCATTTTATATATCACTGAATGTACACGACAAAATTTGCACAATTGTGTCATGGATTTTGGAGTGTCTCATAATGTAATGCCAAAGGTAGGTATGGATGAGTTGGGATTAGATATCAAAAATCCTTATCACGATCTTTACTCTTTTGATTCTAAGAGGATCAAATGTTTGGGAGCTATTAAATAATTGGTAGTGACATTGTCTCAGCTTCCTATGAAAAGTGTTGTCATGGATATTGTGTAACACACCCACTACTTACATAATAAAATTTTTGATTTTCCTCAAGGGACAGAATCTCTGAAGTCCTATGGGGCTTAGCGTAGGCTAGATATTCCCTTATCCACCTCCATTTGATTGTTGTTTATGACCACAGGCCAAAAAAAAACTAGGTGCCTTTTTGTGTTTTGTGACTCAGTGATACAAGCGAGTCCAATATTAAAGGTAGAATGGCTTTAGGCTCCTAATGAAACCCCGGACATAGATCCGGGTACGATTCTAGTCATTCAGATTCATCTGCCATTAACTAAAAGCACTAGTTCTTTTCTTTTAGTCCCTATCCTCGATAGGACCACATATGCTCTAAATACAAGTACTTTTCAAAACTCGCGACCTCAATGAGTCATGAGTCAAAAGACTTCAAATTTTCTTCACCAATCACTAATAATTCGAGATTCTCGAGTATGGTATGGTCTCTCCCTATTAGTGCTCTAATGCATTTAATCAATCGCCAGGGCTAACTACTAGCCTTTCTCGCAACTCGCAAGTTCATGATTTGAAAGGTTGAACCTCTAGGCCATTCTTTTACAAAACCCCGAGACAGGAAAGTTAGAGAAGGCTCTGACTCCTTCCAGGCTTCTCGGAACTCGTAACTTCGTGAATTGAGTTGTTGGGCCTTTGTGCTACTTTATTACGAGAACCCGAGGTACAAGAAGTCAACAGGATGTTGAATCCCATTTCAAATGACACATGTCCACAACCTGTCACCACTTCTCCCTCTGTCTGGGCATATTATCGTCACACCACCTGTTAATCACGTGGGTCCCACCAAGTAGTTGTTCCATGTGTTGCACAAGCTCTCTCAACTTGCAAGCTTGGGACTTCTATAGTTGAAACTGATTCCCTTCAACCTTCGAGACCTCGATATGCAATATGGTGAGGAGGTCTTGACTCAATGGTTGCTCATACTTCTCGCTATTCGGGACTTCACAACTCCAAAGGTTTGGTCTTCCACCTCCAAAACTCATGAACCCCTGATATATGTATCAAGATGTCGACCTACCACTATCCTTCCTCTTTAACAACGCTCCGTGATCACATCGCGGATCTTCATGACTCGACTTCAAGAAGTCCAAGTGTTGTTTCATGTTCTCATCCCCGCTAATCCTCTCTGAGACCTACAGTCAATGAGCATTGGACTCCTTATCCAGAGACTCCGTAGTCCACTCCATCAATCACGGCCCTACCTTAGTTCTGCCACGTGGTTCTTCTCGTGTTTGGCTCTCGACACTTCGCTACTCTAGAAGTCATAAACGATTCCTTTCAACCTCCAAACTCACAAACGTCCGATACGCGAAGGGGGTTCCCATCCAACGGCCCTCCCATTTTCTGATCCAACTGCCTCGGCTTCTCCTCACGACTTAGAGCACTCCAACCATAGGCTTTCCAGCGGACTATAGGATCATCACCACCCCAGCCGAGACCATGATGTCACAGATCATGCCTTTGTTTGCCAAATGATCGTGAGAATGAGGGTTACTCTCCTTCTTTTCTGCTATCACTCACTCTGTATTTTCTAGAGTTTCTTTTTTTTTTCCCTCGCGTCTGCCCCCTCTTTGCTTCTTCCTCATGCCTTTTTCCTCTTGCTAGGTTGTGTGTGGTGCGATTTCTCTCGTGGTGGTTAGGCCCGAGGATCCTACGGATGGATCTGCTCCACTTCATCCTCATTAATTCCCGAGACATCACTACCAACCTACTTAGTAATTTATTCGTGCCACCGGCCGCTTCTTAATTGAAGTCCAGCATGGCATCGATTTTGGTGGAAGTTATCGCCACCTTTCCAGGCTTTCCACCACCTTTCTTCAAACATTGTGGTCTCTTTTTCAAGATATCCTCTCAGCCCTTAAATATATATATTATTCAAATTCATCAACCTTTTTCACAAGGTCCATTCACATCACACATTAACATTTTTGAGTTTACCACAGTTCATGGCCAGTATAGTTATTTTACAAACTGGGGAAACAGTATGTTCCAATTCTCTCCTCTTTAAAGGAACATCATCCTCGATGTTCTTATCTATCAACATGACATGGATGTACAGGAGTAAACAAAATCGGATATCCCTCGCTCTCATGGCATCCTCCATTTCCCATGTAGTCTCATCTAGCCCAAAGTGTTTCCACTGCACCTGACTTGTGCAATGGTTCTGGGCCTCCGAGCGGGGTTTTCTGTCAAGTATGCACCGAGGTTCTGGTAGGAATTATTCCTCCAGTTCCACATGGATCATAGATCATTCAATTATATGATTAGCATTATTTACATATTTATTCAATGAAACATGGAAACATTATGGGCCTTTACTTGCGGGAGGGGCAAGCAGCTTCTATAGGCTTATGTGGTCCTAATTTCTATCTAGAACTCAAAGGGTCCACACACGTAGGTGTCAACTTCAAGCTCTCATTTTTAGAGAACTCTTCCGAGTCTAACTCGAGATATACATGGTCTCCCACCCTGAACTCTCTTGGAGTTATCTTTTTGTCCCAAGATAACTTTTATATCGGTTCACACCTTCGTGTTTTTGTTTTATCTCGAGTCACCATATTCCATTTCTTTCAACATAAAGTCCAAAAAGAAACTTATTTATGGGATTACTTCCAAATTGACTGGAGTGTTAATCTGCCTACTCATAGAGGGCTTCAATATGGACTCATCTTAAGGATGTTTGCAAATATTGTTGTAAAGCGTAATTCTACCTACCAGTGGGTGTAGTCTTACCACTTCTTGAGTTGATGCATTGCATGCATCCCCAACATATCTTCTAGTATTTGATTCAATCTTTCTGCCCGTCCTTGGTTTGAGGGTGATAGGCGGTGTTAAACAACAACTTGGTCTCTCAACCAACCAAGGATTTCCAAAAGTTGGAGGTAAATTTCGTCTTTGTCAGACACCATCTCTTTTGGCATACCATGCAATCTGAATATCTCTCTCATGAATACTGGGTGATATCGATTGCCTTGCAAGTTGATCGATGGGAGGAAGTGAGAAGATTCTGTTCAATTTATCCACCACCTACCATAATGACATCATTCTCGTTTGGTTGATGTTGTTAATACAGCTGATGAACGCATGGAGATGGTTTCCCATTTCCATTCTAGTATTGGTAAAGGTTGCAATAATCATGTTAAATGATGTTCTTCTTTAACTCGTTGGCACTCTATGCATTTGGCTAGGTACTGAACTATACCTCTCTTCAATCCAAAGCACAAAATCCTCTTCCTCGGTGGTTTGATCATTTTCTCAGACTCGATGACCCGAGTAGGTCTTTTATGTAGTTCATCCATAATGAACCTCTTCAAGTCGCCAAAATTCAGGATATACAAATCATTGTGAGTGAGTTGCATCTCCTTAGGTCATCTGATAGCCATCATATTTTACTCCGGCGGTTTATTTCTATAGGTACATGGTCACATTTCGGACAAAGGAATTTGTTTCTTGTGCATTTATGATTCTTTTCTTGACATCTGTCTCCTCAGAGGGTGCTCATCGATTCCAGCTTGAATTGTTTTCATACTTCGCTAAGGGCATCGACCTACCCTCATTTCTCCTTTTCTTTTAATGTGTTTGATTTCAAAATCAAACTCGGCTAAGGAGGGCCAATAATTCACCTAGCTTGTCTAGAATTGAGCTTTGCTGATCAAATAGGTATTGCAATCATAGTGACCAATATAAGTACAAATTCTTCCCGTGAGGTAATGCCTCCATTTTCAAGGCATGCACTATGATAGCCAGTTCTAGATCATGGGTCACATAGTTGACTTCATGCTCATTCAATTTTGAGATTCATAGCAGCATCACATTTCTATACAAGGAATCCTCCGAGTCTTCCTTATGTGCATCTCGCACACAAGGAAGTCATCTTGTGGGTCAGTGATTTTCAACACATGTGCATGGGTCAATAGATGTTTTAAGGTTTGGAAATATTTCTTCACATTTGTGTGTCCACAAGAATTTTGTCCACTTCCTTCGAGAGAGTAGTGATTGGGACAACCAATCTTGGAGAATCCTTTATAAATCTCCTATAGTATCCCTCAAGGCTAGTCCCATAACGGATCTCGATGTATGAAACATCTCTTTGGGTAGGCTATATTCATGATAGACCGGGATTTTGTCGCAGCCCATCACATCTTCTTCTTTTGGAGAGAACATGGCCTGCTAATGTATTTCCTCTTCGACCTAATTCACATTTGTTACCCAGCATAGAGATGATGTCTTTCTTAGCACTTACAAAGACAAGTCTAAAGATTCTCCTATGCTTTTCTCGCTCTGGAGTAAATTAATATATCATCAATAAAAAACGAGTACTAATTTGTCTAGGAACTTGTTGAGTACATTTCATCAAGCACATAAAAGTGGCATGGCATTGCTCAACCCAAATGGCACCACCACAAACTCATAGTGTCCATAATTTCATTCATAAGGCAAGTTTTATGGATATGTTCACCCTTGATTCGGACTTGATGGTTTCCTGACCTCAAATCAATCTTTTGAGAAAATAGACGCATCTTCAATTGATCAACAAGTCATCGACATCCCGGGCAAGCGGGTACTTGTTCTGCGGTTACCTACTGAAGCCTTATAATATATACACGTAGCCTTCCAAGGATACCGCCCTTCTTTTTCATGAATTGTGGACCGGTGTTCTATGAGACACACTCATTTAATATAGCCCTTATCCATCATTTCTTTTAATTGCAACTTAATTTACATTATTAGTTCAGGTGTGCTCATCCGATAGAGTGTCCTAGACACCGACACCACCCCCGGTGCAAGCTCTATCGAGAATTCAATTTCTCTCTTCGGAGGTAGACTTGGTACCTCTCCAGGAAACACATCTCTGTATTCTCGTAGGATAGGGTGATCATCAGGCTTGGTTTAGCACCTTCAGTTGTTTCAACACTTGTATTTCATATAGGGTACATCCCTTTCATCAATACTTTTTCATTTGCAGAGATGATATTTGTCTCACCAAACAATTTTTTTGGATCCCTTGAAGGGCTATTCTTTTCCCTTCTTTAATGACACATTCTAAGGTTTTATGGTAACAATACAATTTAGCTTTATGGGCGGCCAAACAGTCCATACCAACCAACAGATCATACGACATCCTGTGGGTAATAAGTTAAGGGTTACGGTGGGGAATTCACCCAACATTAATCGGTAGGTTGGTATGACCTCTGCTACTTTTTTTTTTGGTGCCAGTGGATAATTGTGTCAACCATGGCTTGGTATGTTTTATGGCTATATATTTTACACTTATCAACATATTTAGGGGATATATAACTCAAATTTGGACCATGGTCAATTAAAACAGCATAAATTAGATGGTTGGAAATCATACCTTCTATTTCCACTATCAAGCTTGGTGGTCGGCCCGTTATTATCCAAGGTCGCATAAATTTGTGGCACACTCGCCACATCATTGACTGTGTAGTAGCTTCTTGCATGTTATAAATCTTCCAACTATTCCGTTGTTAGTGTAGGCAACATGAGATGTTCTTTCTCCCAAATTCCAACATTTCAAAGGTTCTTCTTTGGGTTATCAGTCTTCAATAATATGGGTCCATAGTTTTATTTCCTCACCAAGGAGGGAAAATTATGCCGGTGCATACTCGAAATGGAAAGTTCATTCTTGGTTCTTTTTGTAGTTTTTAAATCGTGAGGATTTAATTTTTCTGAATTTTGAACTATTCTTTTGTTTTCATCCTTCGTGAGGTTTTGCTTGATTCAAACTGCTCATGACAATAGGTTGCCTTTCAATAATGTCTTCTAGAGTCTTTAGCTCATCAAACTCAATTCCTATTTCGATATTCCTTAGGTAGTCCACCGATGAAGTGTTGCACCTTTTCCTTTTCTTCCGCCTTTGATATAGGGTATATATCTCAACAAATCGAGGAATTTGTTGACATATTGTTCTATAGTGAGTTGTCCCAGCTTTGAGTTCATAAAATGCTTTAGTCTTTCGTCGAAATATTTTTCCAACGAATACTTCTTCCTAAAAATATTTCTCAAACCGCTCCAAGACATGTCCTTCTAAACCCCTTTCATATTTCCTATGACTTCCACCAAATGGAAGCCTTTCCGCTCAAGTTGAAAGTGGCCACCGCCTTCATATTTTCTAAAAGTCATGGACTCGGGAATACTTCTTTAGTCCAAGTAGCCGTGCCTCTGCTTCCTCTCCCTTACTTATTTCAATTGCCTATGAGGGTGGTTTGGCCTTTATAAATTTTTCAATTTTCACCTTTGGAAGGCTTTGCTTCTTCTCGTTTCTTTTTGAATAGAACTCGTTCACAAGCAAGAGCCTTCTCAATCACTAGCTTCCTTCAGGAATATCCGACGCTTGTCCTTTACCTCGGGGTGGACCTTTTTCAAGGTGTCTTCCTCGCTGTGGCCACTAATATGACCATACAGCCTGAAGTTTCCACCATGCTGCATTTGTCTTCTTGTAGATCGATAAACTCTACAAGAAAACCCAAGATAATTTCGCTTGTTTTCTTTGTTTCTTCTTCATCATTCTTTCCATTACAGTCTTGCAGATTTGTAATCTCACTATGAGACTCCTCCTCACAAATTAACTAGATCCGAGGGGGTCCCTACTTCCTCCTTTTCACGTACTTTTGTCTCTATTGTGGGGAGCCTTCCCACTTTGGTGAGCTCACTATGCATTGATAATTGGTTGATCTTCCTAGTGCAAGAAAAAGTCTTGCTGTTAGTCAATATTTATATTTATTTATAACCATTACATAATTCATATTACGTACACACACAATAGGGTTTTTCATTCTCAACTTCGGCTTTGATTAGCAATGTTAAGAAAAGGGGGTTACTTTTTTAAGAGTGTTCAACTGGACAAGGACTCGCTCATGAGCCTGGCAAAGCCGAAAGTGTTGTAACCATGCTCGATACCAATTTGTAACAAACCCATCAATGGCCATAATAAAATTTTCACTTTTCCTCAAGGGACAGATCCCCGAAGTCCTACTTGGCCTAGCGATGCTAAGTTCTTCCTCGCTAATTTCTCGTGGATCGCGGGTTAGGACCACAGGCCAAAAACACCAGGCGGATTTTTGTGTTTCGTGACTCAACAATACAAGTGAGTCCAATATTAAAGGCAGAATGGTGAGGGGATCCCGGAAGAAACTCGGTCAGAGATCTCTGGGCGTGCGATGTCGGGCTGCCTAGATTCCCTATCTTGATAGGACCACATATGTGCCTAAATGCAAGCACTTTTCTACAACTCGCGAACTCACGAGTCGTGAGTCAAAGACCCTCGACTCTTCTTTCTCCAAATCTCTGATACCTGAGATGTGATATGAGTATGGCTCCCTCCTTATTAGCGCCTCCACGCTGCGACCAACGATGAGGCTAATCCATTTCAGCTCATTACAGATCACAAGTTCGCGAGTTGAAATTTTGAACCTCTGGGCCCTTCTTTACAAAACCCCGAGACGCGAAAATTAGAGAAGGTTTGACTCCTTATGGTCTTCTCGGAACTTGCAACTTCACGACTTGAGTTGTTGGGCCTTTGTGCTCTTTTCTTACAAGAACCCGAGGTATGAGAAGTCAACAGGATGTTTACTCCTGTTTCAAATGACATGTGTCCACCACCTGCCACCACTTCTCCCTCTCTCTAGGCCTCTTATCGCCACACCACTTGTCAACCACGTGGTCCCCACTGCTTAACGCTCCACGCGTTGCACAAGCCTCTGGACTTCTACGGTCTAAACTGATTCCCCTCAACCTCCTAGACCCCGATATGCGATATGGCGGGGAGGTCCTTACTCAATGGTTTCTCCTACTTCTCGCTATTCCGGACCAGGACTCCAAGTGTTTGGTCTTCCACCTCCAAACTCACTTCAATCCCCAATACACTATGTATCGAGACATCGCATCCATGGTCAGCTCCTTCTTGATCAACGTACCAAGATCACAGATCTCGTGATCGACTTCGCAAGTCCCAAGGTTGAGCTCTCATGCTCTTATCCCGTGAATCCTTGAGACGAAAATCAATCTATATCAATTCTCCAAGCTGCACTGCGGTCCAATTCGCCAATCACGCGGCCCCTACCTTGAAGTTCTCACACATACATTCCCATGCTCTGGCCGACACTTTCTTACCAGAAGTCGCAATGACTTTTCAACCTCTCAACCCTAAACGCTGAGTAGTAATGGGTTCCTGATCAACGATCCACCGCTTTTCTCGATCCAACGACTATCTCAAGCCTCGCAACTTGGAGCACCTTAAACTAGGCTCAAAGGACTCCGATAGGATTTACCACTAGCTACCGGAAATGGTGACCACAATGTCAGGTGGAGGATCAAGGCTTCCTTTTGTTTTCCAATGATCGATAATGAGGGTTACTCTCCCCTTCTCTGCTATCACTCACTGCATTTTCCAGAAGTTTCTTCCTTCTCATGCCCTCATTCTTCTTCTCACACATTTTCCTCTAGAGGTTGTGTGTAGCATGATTCTCATATGGTCAGTCTAGGATCTCATGATGGGTGGTTCACTTCACCTCATTAACTATTGAGGAGCCATCCACCTACCAACTTGTGAGTAATTTATTTTGTCAACGAGCCACTCTTGGTTCCTCCTGCCAAGCAGTCCAAAGGTATCGGTTTCTATGGGAAGTTAATGCCACCTTCCAAGTGCCTTCCACCACCTTTCTTCTCAAACTCATCATGGTCTCTTTTCAAAGATATCCTCTCAACATTCCTAATAATAGTATATATATATATATATATATATATATATATATATATATATATATATATATATATATATATATATATATATTCACATTCATCGACCTTTTTCACAAGGTCCATTCACACACACATTCACATTTTCAGTTTGCCACAGCCTGGCTATATATATTTTACAAACTGGGGAAACAGGTGTTACATATTGTAATTGTTTATATACCACCAAATTTTTGAATGCTACTATATAGATCTTTGGAAAATAATGTGGGAGGATATCTGCAAATGGACCTGACATATGCCACCACTTCTTTGTTTGGAGGAGAGTGTTGATAATTTGAGAGGTGAATCAAGTACAATTTTAAAACCCTTTTTCAACTTATACTTAAAATTCCACCATCCAATGAGAAATGAACAATAGCATAAGAGTTACACCAATACACCACAATACACCATGCACAATATATGAGAAATAATCAATAGTTATTGTTCAAAGGGAAGTAATGACTTCCAAAGGTAGCTACAAATTACAAATGTAAAGGGATGGATAAGTCTCCATGAGGAAGATAAATCCTCCAATATCAAGAGAGAGTTGAACTCTCCATCCTTGCCCCTTCCCTTCCACTCCAAGAATATATGAGATAATAAAACTTACATTAAATCATCAACATCACCCAACCATCACATAGAACCCGGGATAATGCTTCCTGAGACTCTTCAATTTATACAATTCTTCAATTCTTGATATACTCTAATCCTATAGATAATATTACTCATCGCATTCTCTGGAACTTCTCCAAGTTTCAATTCTTGAATCCTCCCAAAAAGAAGATGAGAGAATGGTAGACCTTGTTCAATTGGCTTATTTAGGGAGACCAAACTTGTACAGAATGCCCTGTCCTCAATATTTAACATCATATTCTAAACTTGCACACAATAAACTAAAATCCATACCATATTTCCAATGAAATTATCCCACTTCATTTGGATTCTGGTCGAAGAATTTATGACGTTTTTTACCCAAACACTTGTTTATTGACTAGCTTCAGATCGGTCAAAACCCTATCTTCCATAGAGTGTATCTCCACAATTATACTGAATCAAGAGCTTAAACTTTACCAAATATACCTTTCTATGTCTTCAATACCATAGCAATTATCTTAATCATTCTATAAAATGTTATAGCTTAAAATGGTAAGATGACCCTAAAATAACATACCTTTAGAACACATCACCAAAAAGATTTCATCCTCCCTTGAACTCCGAACTTCTTTACTTCATTTCCTATGAATTTAGACTTGTGTGTCAAATGAATGTATAATGATATTTATTTATATACCATTTATTTCACTTCCTTGACATTGGGGCTGACCACACTTTTGTTATTTTGTAATTCTTTTTATTTAATTATCTTTAGGGATGACATGTACTTCCTCTTCTTCTATTCACTTTGTCACCTTCAAAACTTCTCTCATTTTCAAACTATGAGGACCCACGGATGTGCCATACCACTTTAAACAACATGATGTATACTATCCATCCATGGGTCTTGTATCTACATGTGCATTTTCCTTTTCATGTCCAAATACCTTTTATCAATCTTAAGGCCCAACCTTGACTAGGGTTGACATCAATGTTAACAACCAATATTCCAACAATCTCCTTTGTCATTGATGGAACAATCATGCTCCTATCATCATGATCCCACTCTCTCCCTCTTTTGACATCAATATTCAAAAAGGTAGGGCTTCTCCCCGAGTTTAATGGAAAAGGTAACCTTCTTTTTGGGGGCCGCTTCCTACTTAACATGTGGTGCTCAATAATACTTCATTCTATTTTTTGGTCTTTGAGACTTTTTATTCCTTTGGAATCATTTTGTATGGCTTCTTTCTTCTCTCTCTTATTCATTTCTAGGATGTATATGTTGTTTGGTCTTGTTGTTGCAATTTCAAACCAATCTTTCTTGAGTTATTTTCTGATTTTACATTTTGAGTCAAACGTAAGAGTGAATCCTTGATCACACATTTTTACTAACACTGAATGATTATGTTTCAAGTCTTCAACCAATAGGACATTCTTTACTTTTACAATTTTTCTTCCAAGATATACTACAACTTCTCTTATTTTCTCTTAGTATATGAGTCATATCCAAATGCAGCATTGCCACCTTTTCTCTTTAAGATGATGAATTTGTCTTGATCCTCATCATGTGGAGAACATCCACTGCCTATGTACCATTCATCTTCTTATTTAATTCTCCAAAGTTTAATGCTATTCTGGACAATCTTCATTGTTTGGAATCTCTTTCCTTCTCCCATACTGTGGTTGGCATATAGACATCTTCATTCATATATCCTAATATCGTGGTTTTGTGTCCAAGATAATTATATTTGCATACAATATTTTGTCCATCAATGGGGAAAATGAATTATAACTTACGTTGAAAAATCCACGATTATTTACATATCTTCTATTTACACCATTCATTTTTTTTTTTTTTTTTTTTTTTTTTTTTTTTTTTTTTTTTTTTTTTTTTTTTTTTTTTTTTTTTTTTTTTTTTTTTCAAGTATAACAATGACTAAGAAGAAATTTTGATACCTTGGAGTAAGTGGTCTTATTTGTGATGTAGTCCATATGGGTCTAAGATCTACTCCTCTCAGAGTTTCCTCTGTTTACCGATTGAAGCTTCTTTTATTCTTGAAGGTAGGAGGTCTTTTTTGATATTCATCTCTTTTGTAATCATTCTTCTTTCTGGTATCCCGGTCCTCTTCTCATCAACTCACCTCAGGTAGCTCTTTCTTCAACCTTCTTATTGGTATTTGCACTTTTCATGAAGTTTCAACATCCATCCAAGATGTGTTAAGTCTTTGGAACTTGAGAGAGTTTCTAATCTCTTCCTCAATGAGACAAATTTTATTCAAGTTTTCAAAAATATTTCTTCTTCATCATTTGGACCTTCTTTACTTCTCCTATTCTTCTTTCTTCAAGTAGAGTTTTCAAGAAATGGTTTCTTCACTTAGTTTTATCAAAGTCTTCCAATTGTTTCTTCAATCTTACAACTATCTTTCCACAACTAACCAATTCACTTCTAGTTTTCTATGCACGTGTCTTTGAGCTTTCTATTTTCAATCTCAACATGCTTCAATTTTTTAAGATTCTCATCTTCTTGTTGAATCATTTCTGCTTCATGATTTTCTTCTTCTTCATTGGACTTTTCTTCTTTAGTGTCATCTCTTTCAATCCTTGTATGAGGAAATTCAATTTCAACCTGTCCTACTCCTTCACAATTAAAGAAAAAGAATTGACCTCTATTTTCTTCTTTGAAATCTGAGATGTTGTAATTTGATTCTTCTTCTTCTTCTTCTTCCATTGCATAAAGGTCTTGTAGCTTGTCCCAAATCTCTTTTGCTGATGCACATGATCCCACCTTGTATTTTACTGAATCTGTCAATCCATCCAGGATGGTATCTATTGCCAATTTGTTATTCCTTTTTTCTTCCTTCTGAGTTGCAGTCTTTGGTTTCTTCAAAGCATTGTATCCTGAAGCAACTGGGAACCAAACATCTTCCCCAAGAGCTTTCAAGTAGGTTTCCACTCTATTACTCCAGTATTCAAAATTTCTTCCATCAAATGGTGGAATCCCATTTGGAATGTTATCTTCCATTTCTGCATAGGATCTTCCTTCCAGTGGTTAAACTGTACTGAAGGTAACCTGCTCTGATACCAATTGTTGATACTGAGAGGGGGGTGAATCAGTATCAAGTACAATTTAAAACCTTTTTAAACTTTGTTAAGAATCAAATACCTGAATACAAAATATCACAATAGATACACAAGAACAATATGAAAAATCTCCTTTATTACCATCAAACCCTTAAGGTAGGGTAACACCGTATAATGGATCCTGTTATGGAAGGGATCCTCTCCTGTTCACTTGCCTCTTCGAGGGGGCATCCTCCTATTGAGCTACTGCTCCAAATACA
>SNQJ01S0078334.1:34043-44131 GCA_010110895.2 Picea sitchensis
ACTGTTATATTTTTTGTATGACCTACTTAATTTCAATTCTTCGCCTTACATTTCACTTTTTCGATGGTTTTAATACTTTGCATCTCAATTTCATTTACGATGTGAGGTTTTAATCAAATCACATTAGATGGGACTAACTGATCCCGTGATAATCTGTGCACTCTTGTCGCAAATATTTTTCATCCATGTGTGTACTCGCTAACATCTCTTTTTTGTTGTAATCTGAGAAGTTTTGCAAAAAAATGTTTTTCCTGTATATCCTAGAATCTTTTAAATAATTTGTCTTTAAACACATGCTAGTTGAATGAATTCTATAACATTTAGGACTTCCACCACATGTACTAGTGGTATGTTGGGCCATCAAAGTGCATGGATGCAATTTTTCTTTCCCTCATTTTGAACGTTATGTAAGTCAAAATATTATTTTGCCTTATTATCCCGTGTTTTTCTTTTATTTCCATTAGATCTTGACAACTCAACTTTCATTCTTAATAGTTGATTATACCTTGACTGGTTTGTGTTGCCCTATGCTAATGGTTAGAAGCAGGGATAATTTTAAGGATGAAAATTTATATTAAAATGTAGAAACTTTGACAAATCTTACTAGTCCTTAATATGCAAATTATAAAATGTTTGGCGACATTTTTGTAAAAATATTCAAATTTCTAAGAATTATATTTAGTTTTTATAAAATTTTGGTGATTTTTACGGTAAAATAATTTTATTCTATGGAATTTGGGCGAATCATTTTTAGAAAAAATGGAAATTGACCAAATTTTTTTTTGGGACAAATCATGGAAAAATAGCCCATGGGCAAAGTTTAGCCCCTAAAATTTCCATGGTTGGAAGATTCAGAGAGTGGTTATGGATGGATTTGGTGGAATAACATTTTGGTTACTAAGTTATAACGTTGGTGTCAAAATGAAGTCGAGAAGGTAGTTAGAGAAAACTGATTTGTATTTTCTAACTAATTTTTTTGAAGCACAACCATCCTACATCCTATATACATAGTTCATACTTAGTGGCAAATCACAACCATTGTATAGTGGCATTTACAACTAAACATTCTGGTACTAGTGACATTCAACCATTTGTTGGGTATGTGTTATATTCTTTGCATGACTAGCTCCAGTATCTGTTATGTTGCATTTGGTGCGTAGGGGGTTTGGGGGCAGTGCTCTCGAGAATTTTTTTGTCCAGGGAAACGTGTTACATTTTTGCCTCATTTTTTGTGTTCGTTGTTGGATGGTTTTTCGACACATGGTTTTTGCCAATGGTTTTCTATTTCTGGTTAAGGAATTGGGGTTGTTGACTAATCCAAGTCATTGGGTTAGGGTTTTGGATGCCACTGGATCTTATATGTATATTGTATTGTAAACAATGTATCACTATGAATGAATACATGCTATGTTGGTTTTCCCGTTTTGGGTTTCCAGGGGAAAAATCTGTGTAATGTGTGTATTTGCCATCGTATCTTTCTGTTCTTTTATTGAAAATTTGTTTGCAATAAAATATTGTACAAGGTTAAAATCTACACCATTGTCATACATTTTTGTATCATCAAGTTACCAATTAACCATCACATTCTTACATATGCAACTATGTGTTTTTGTACCCATTGCAACTGTGTGTTTTTGTACAAAATTCGTTGGATACTCTGCTAGAGCCAAATGGCTTCACCAAATTAAGTTTTAAAATTGTACAATCTCGAATATGTACAAGAGAGTGTATTAAATTTTTAGAGGGATGTTGGACTCAATAAAGAAATAAACGGTGACTTAATGGATTTAAATGCCAAATTTGAAAAATTGGAAGAACAATTTAAGCAAAAGGGGTTGGATACAAAACATAGGGAGAATTCAAGGAAGAAATTAGGCAAGTGTTTGTATCAAACCAAGAACTCTTACAAAGTCATGATGAATTAAAGCAAAAGCTCAAACAAAATAAGGAAGACATAACATTATCCATACAACAATTGCTTGTCGACGTAGTCATATTACCCAACCAAAATAGTATTCTGTCCAACCCAACCACAACCATTATCCTAACCATCTAACCATTGCTACCAGAGAAAATTGGATATATTACACACCCACCTAATATTTATTTTCCTCTGTTCATTAGTCTATGTTGAGGGTGCTCCTTGGTCTTCCATGGTTTGAAATATTCGCCCCTAGACAAGGGCATCACCTTTTCTTTAGTGATTACTTTGTTGTACTTCAATTAGACTAGTGGAGTCAAACCTCACATGGGAACCTTGGAATCATCACCAAATGTTGCATGCTCACCTTGGAATAATCACCAAGAGGGTGCACTTCACATGCATGAGGCTAGGACAGCGCTACACATGTGCATTCATGAGATTCTCTCCACTCCAGTTGTGTGAGTTAGTTAATTGATGATTGCATGGTCGATTAACTAGGATTAGGTGGCAGTTCAGTCAGGTTTCTATCAATGTATGTCCACATCTCTCTAGAAGACTACTATGGTGCATTAGTTTGTCCATGTAGAGTATATCACATGTAATTTTTTCATTCATTCATTGTGGAATACAATTCTTTCATTCTCTCTTCTATTCTTCTCTCAACTTTGCAAGTTTGTTGTTCATTGTTGCTAGCTAAATTCTTTGTACATGTTTCACTCCAATTTCATAAAAAACACAAATCAACTAAGATACAATTAACCATTAAAAATGAATAAATAAAACACAAAATATAGAATAAATAAATAAAATAGAAAAATATTTTGATACACATAACCTTCAAAACAAAACATGATTGTTTTTTTTTTTTGTAAGTAAGTATTTTTATATATAGAAGCCTTCGAGGAACCAAACCAAGAGTACAAAAACTGAAGTCAACCGGTTGTAATTACTGAACTGCTCCAGAAGGAGAAACCAGTTCAGCCAACCGGGCAATTCTAGTATCAAAGTTCCTATCAGTCTTAGAGTAAACAAACAGCTTAGCTACCATGAAGGTCACTAGAGTAAAATCTAAAACAAGAAGCAGACCCCTAAAGGGGTCAAACAAGTGGTGTATAATCTGGCACATACTCTGGCAGAAGGCCTGGCCATGGCTCCTCGACGACAGGTGTCCCGCTGGTTTCCCACTGCATGTCATTGCCCTCGGTGCACGCGTCCTTGTTAGCAACCGTCTCAGCACCTGTCGTCAGGGTGTACACCTGTAGACTGATGCCTATCATCTCCTTGGCCTCCTGCTGAACTGTTCCCTTACCAGCTTCAGCATTGCTCGACGGTGTTTGCTCCTGCCTGTCGGTGTCCATGAATGTTGGCTTGAACTCCTGCCGACCCGACGCCTCGTTGTCCTCTACGACTCCCTGTTGACGGCTGCTCTCGTGATCGCTTGCAGTGGGAGGTGCTTCGTCTAACTCTGCGGGAGGGGCTTCATGGTGGTTAGAAAGAAGCTAGAGGAGTATTGACAGCCGCCCTTCCATCTGCTGTACTCGAAACTGAAGGTCCTCCACTCCTTGACGGAGTTCGAAGACCAAATCATGCAAGATGGTGAGGTTTTTGCGCGACAGGTTGGAGGACTGCGACTTCTTTTTGTAGCTTGGTCGACCATGGGCAGGCATTCCAGTGGGTGATTTCGCTGAGGCCCAATCCGACGCAGGAGGAGGAGAGGAGTACCTTGAGGAAGAGGGGGCGAGGGGGTGACGCCAAGAAGGGTTTAGGCTGGTGTCGATGATGGCCAGGCAATCGAAGGTGGGGGGAGTGTGGATGGTTGACACAGGGGGTCGGAACGACGAAGACGAAGTTGGAGACGAACCAGAGGGTGAAGTAGACGCGCGAGGCCTCCGAGGATGCCAGGGAGAACCCCTGTGTGGTCGGAGTCCCTGGCGCGGCATGGTGAGCCCTGGCGGGTGGGGGAGGTCTGCGGAACCAAGGTTGAGGGCGAGGAGCGGTCGGAGGGGTAAAAGCACCATGAGCGAACCAGCAGAACCAGACCCAAGCTGTCGGGCGAAAACACAAACAACCCGCAGCATTGCACTCTGTGAAAAAACGGTCGAGGGAGCTCAATTAAATGCCCCTCCCATCGACGTTAAACCAATTTAATGCATGGGGCAACGACAGCAGTGGGCACGAGCCGAGCACATGGCTCCGTGCACTACTGGCTTCCCCTCGTCTCCTCTATGCGCCAGGTGGCTGGCTCCATCACCCCATCCGGGTGAAAAACAAAACATGATTGTTAAACATATAATCTTTCACATATTAATTAATATAAATTGTTAATATTATATTTTCATTATATTATTTATATAACTTATATATATATTTAATAGACAACATACATGAAAGCCAAATGACCTGACTTGAAAATATGTTACTTTAAACATGAAATATAAACTTTTCTTACTAATATTATAGTAACAATATACTATAATATTATGATTACAAAGATTCATAATGAATATTAAAAGTGAAACTTTTTCTTTCATGTATTTTTAAATGGTCTCGAATCCATTTTCTTTTGTTGTTCGCATTATAGTGAACTCTTGACTTATACATATTGTAGACAAATCTATGAGTTAGGATAACTTAAGAGGCTTTAGTTTTGAACATATTAGTTTGTTTAAAAATGTGAATTTTAAGGGTCATGATATATCTATATTTCAACAATTATTTAAAAAGAAATGGATTTTCAATGTGTTGTATTATTTATATAGATATATTAAGAATGTATATTCTTTCCTTATTAAGTCAAGGATTAGCTAGTCTTTAAATGATTTTTCTAGATAAGACATGTGGCTCAACATAAAGGCATAAAAGTAAGAGTCATCAAGTGATCTAAGTATAATCTAAATCTACTTGTTGGTTTTAAAGTGTTATGAACCAAATTTTCCTATTATAAAAATAGAAATAATAAGTAATTTCACGTCTTTAGAATGATAAATAGTTAATGAATAAGAAGTTGCTCGGAGGGGGAAACCTTCCATTACAATATATCCAATGCACACGACAAATTGCCTATACAAATGAATCTCCTTTGTTATAAATAGGAGATAAAGTGAGCATGTTGTAACCTACCACTATGTTGACCTAACCATAACTAGTACACTAATAATGAATGAGGGTTAGGGTCTTAACATGGCCCCCTCTTCTAAAAAGCTTTGCCCTCAAAGTTTCTACTTGAAAGTGTTTTTTTATGAATTGCTCATTTTCCCATGTAGCTTCTTTTGGAGGCATATTCTTTCCACTTGATTAGGTACCCCATGATGATTCTATTCTGAAGACATGGAGAATGTTTATCTATAACTTTTTCTTGTTCAAGAATTAACTTTCCTTCATTTAATTTTGGAAGTTCCTTCTACACTGGCATAATCTATCCTAGAACCTTTTTTTAGGCAAGATACATGAAAAGCCTTATGAATGCTAGAAGAAGACAAATCTAATTCATAACCCACTTCTCCAATATTGCAATTTTTTTTGTAGGGTCCATAAAATTTTGGACCTAGTTTATGATTCTTTTTTTGTTTGATATTAGATTTCTTATAAGGTTGTAGTTTCAAAGATACCTAATCACTCTCTTGAAATTGTCTTTCACTTCGATGTTGATCTACTCGTTGTTTCATCCTATCTTGTGCCATTTTAAAGGTTTTCTTTAATAGATTTTGAAGTTTCTTTAGTCTTTTCCATATGTCAGTCTATTGCCTATACTTTGGAATGGTATTGCAAAATGCATGCGATAATAGGATTTGGATATCCATAAAGAGATTTAAATGGAGACAATTTAGTATATGTGTAATAGGTATTATACTACCATTCTACTAGAGGAAGCCACTTCACCCATTGAAATTGTTTGTCTAAAGAACAACGAAGATAACCTTCTAAACATTTGTTAACTATTTTTGTTTGACCATATGTTTGTGGATGCCATGCTGAACTCATAGCCAATGCTGTTCCACTCATCTTCCATAACTCTTTCCAAAAATTTCCTTCGAATTTTGGATATCTATCACGTACTATTACTTTAGCAAATCTAGGAAGTCTATGAATTTTCATCATGAACAATTCCGCCACTCAACTTGCAGTATATGTAAAAAAAAATTATATGTTTGGCGGAATCAACAACTAGTTGGGCACGTACTCGCGTTATACGGGGTCGTGTTATCCAACTGCTGCCACTATAACCTCCAGGTGTGCCCACGATGTCCCATATGCGACACATGAGATAAGTCGAGGGGAGTTGAACTCGAAACCTCATGGAACTTCATATCACAGAACTTGCCAATTGAGCTGCCCCCCAGGGGCGTAGTATATGTACTTTGAATTCCACAAAAATGTACATATTTTGTGAGCTTATCCACAACCATGAAAAATGACATCCTTACCTTCTGATTTTGGTAAACCTGTAATGAAGTCCATTGATATCTCTTCTCATCTTTGATTTGGTATGTGTAAAGGTTGAGGTAATCTTAGAGCGTTGACTATCTCTCCTTTACTTGACATTCTTTTACAAATTTTTGAATATCTTTCTTCATTCCTTCCCCCCATTTTTTTTTGATCCTTTGATATGTTTTAAGTAACCTTGAATGTACTACCATCATAGAGTTACGAGACTCCCTTAATATTTTTTGCTTCAACTTTGATTGAGGGTATAAACATATTCTACCCTTGTACCAAAGGACATCTCTCTTCCACTCCCAATGTTCCATAGAATTCTTTCCTTCTTTTAGACATTGTATTTTTTGTATAGTACTATTGTCTTTTTGATATTCATTGTGAGGTACTTCCAACAACATAGGAATAGAATATGTAATGGAATATAAATTGAAGGCTTCTTCTATTCTAGAAAGGGCATTTGATACCATATTGTCCTTCCCATTTTTGTGCATTATTTCAAAATCAAACCCTTGCATTTTTGCTACCCATTTTTCTTGTTCTTTTGATGACAATCTTTTCTCCAAAAAATACTTTAGGCTATCATGGTCCGTCTTGACTTTAAAATGCCTCCCAATGAGATATTGTCTCCATTTGTTTTATTGCATGTGAAATTGTTGACATTTATTTTTCATATGTAGATTTCACCAAGTCTTTTCCCTTGAATTGTTTACATTCAAAGCTAACTATCTCCCTTCTTGCATCAATACTGCATCAAATCATTGTCTTGATGCATCACATTCGACTATGAATGTTTTTCCAAAGTCGGGTGTTGCCAATACAAATGTAGAAGACATAACATCCTTTAAGAGTGAGATTGCCAAGGTAGCATTTTCATTCCATACAAATGATTTTTTCTTCAAGAGAGATGGGAGTGGACTTGTTGTGCATGCATAATTTTTAACAAATTTATTATAATATCATGTAAAACCCAAAAATCCTCTAAGACTCTTGATGTTCTTAGGTGTTGGTCATTTTGTGATAAGTCCACCTTAACCCCTTCTTAAGAAACAATGTGACCCAAATATTGTACTTGTTTCCCAAAAACACATTTACACCTTTTTACATAAATTGATTGTTTTCAAGAATTTGTAAGAATTTATCCACACATTTAATGTATTCTTCCCATGATTTGATATATATAAGTATGTCATCAAAGAAAACCAACACAAAATTTCTAAGACGAGGTTGAAATTTTTTGTTCATAAGGCTTTGAAAAGAAGGAGCATTAATTAACCCAAAAGGCATGAACAAGAACTCATAGTGCCCTTCATGTGTTCTAAAAGTTGTTTTAGGAATTTTTTATTCTCTTAATCTAATTTGGTGGTATCTTGATTTAAGATCTAACTTTGTGAAATAAGCCACTAGATGAAGCTCATCTAATAGCTCATCAATATTTGGAATAAGGGATTTATCCTTGATGGTGATTTTGTTTAGATCCTTGTAATCATGACACATCCTTCAAGCATGATCTCTTCATCTCACCATCACTATTGGGTTGAAAAGGAACTCTTGCTTGGTTGAACACTACTTGCATCTAACATGTGTTGTACTATTTTCTCAATCTCCCCTTTTTGCTAATGTGGATATCTATAAGGCATTTTGTTAGGAGTACTTCCAAGTATGAGTTCAATTTGAAGTTCATGATCTATAGATGGAGGTAGCCTCTTGGAAATTTCTTGGAAGACTCTATGGTGTTTTTCCAAGGTACCTTCTAATTCCTTTGGAATATTTTCATCTTCCTACTTCACTTCCATTGAATAAATGCTAATCATAACTCCACTACTATCATTTTTTATGAGATTTTCCATTCTATTAGAGTTGATGACTCAATAGGGTGTAGATTTTAACCCTTTGAGTTCATATTGAATTCCTTCCAATTTAAAGATTCTTGTGAATAATTCGTTATATTTTGTAGAAACATACCCAATGTTCTCAACCATTGAATCCTCGGAACAACATCTACTTTTAGTAAGAATGGCATACATTTGAATTGCTAAGTTATATTCTCCCATACTAAGTTTATTGTTATGACATTTTTCTCCATAATCAATACTTTTCTTGTTAGCAATTAGAACTTGAAAATTTGTCACTGGATACACAAAACAATTGAGGGACTCTGCTAATCTTTTATCAGTGAAGTTATGGGTATTGCCTGAATCAATACGAAACATGGCCTCTTGCTTCTTAGTGTATATTGTAATCTTAAGGGTTTGAGGTGATATCAAACCTGCCAATACATGAACACATATTTCACACTTGTCTGGATCTATGTAGTGCAAAAATTCTACATCTTTTTCTTGCTCTTTTAATTTCACAAGTTATTCCTTGCACATTTGTATGGATGCCTCTATTTCCTTCTCATCATTATTTTATAAAGTGAACAATTTTGTTTCTTGACATTTATGCCCTCTTAACCATTTGCTATTACAACCAAAGAATAGTCCTTTTTGATCTTCTTTGATCTATTTCCTTTTGTGATATTCGAGTAGGATGAGGTAGGGTTTCCATATGAGACATAAATCTATCTCCCTTGCATGTGTTCCAGTGGTAAACTTGTGTGTAGCCCTACTCTTATCTTGAATATGACGAGCATATTACATAGCTTCCATCACATTTTTATGATATTTTAAGAAAAGCTCATGTTTAATGTCTTCTTTTAATCCATGCATATAAGCTTCCAATAGATGTTCATTGCTTATGTTATCCACCCTTATGGCCAATACTTGGAATTTTGATTTATAATTTTCAACATCACCTAAGTGATTGATTATTGTCAATCGACTAAAGTAGTATTGTAACCAAACTTTTTCATATTGTGCTTCTAAGTCTCCTGCAAATAAACCCCAAGTGTGATGATAAGAATGAGTCTTCATTTTAACTACCCATTTATAACATTGATAGGGTTTTGTCTCAAAGTACAAAGTTGTTAACGAAATCCTTTGATTATATTCCATAATATTACGCAATTTAAAGTAGTTCTATTTGATTCACCCATGTAAAGCCATCTATTCCATCAAACTTCTTTAATTTGACCTTGGGAAATTGGATACCCTTAGGAATCCATCCATGATTAGCTCTAATATTAGAGTTAAATCCTCATGGAATATGCTTATTAATGGAAGGTTGTTCAACATGAATACTACCTTTATTGTCATTATTTTCTTTGGTCACATTATCATTTTTAGGGAGCCTCTCATCTAAGTTTTAAATCAACTTTTCCAGCATCTTCAATCCCATCTTTTGTTACATCTATTCCATCTTTTGATCCATATTTTCCATCTTAATTTTTATTTTTCTTTGTGAGTTTACCAAATCAACATTTTTCACTGACCTACCACTCTATTTCTTAAATTAGTTATCCAAATTGGATAGCTGGTTATATATATATATGTGTGTGTGTGTGTGTGTGTGTGTGTGTGTGTCTTCACATTCTTCATGAGTCATGGTTGAGCTCTCCAGAGGTATAATTGGTGTAGATTTTTTTTCACCACCCTTGTTCATGTGGGCCAACAATAACATTTATCTATAGTTCTTCTATATTTTAACCTTACCACGCTTTTTGGATCACCCAAAACAAATCTTCCAATAAAAATTTATGCTACTTTCAAGATAACATACCTTTTAAAACCCTAATTTGGAGATGTCCTATTGGTCGAATTTTCTGATGATGTATCTTTGCAATCCCCCC
>SNQJ01S0078336.1:0-21522 GCA_010110895.2 Picea sitchensis
ACCCCCTCTGCGGGGTCCGGGGGGGCTATCCCCCCGGCTGGGGGGTCTGGGGGGTCTGGAAGCAAAAATTGCCTTGTAAAAGTATATTGTAATTTCATTGTAAATCTAGATCGTTCATTATAAGGTCGCAGATCTAACGGTAGAGATTATGTTAGGGTTTTTTCCCTAGAAGGAAACCCTCTTTTATGAGGGAAATGTATCGCGGCTATGGATGATAGTGAATATTGTATTCTGAGAGAGGAGACTGTGATAGAAAGAAGAGGAAGTTACAGTGGGTTTTTCTGTAGGTTGTATCCCTTCATTTGATAGATAATAATAAAGGAAGGACCTGACAATTTCTCTGGTGGACGTAGCCCACAGTGGGTGAACCACGCAAATCTGTGTCTCTCTTGTATTGTGTGTCTTCTGTGTTTTGTTTCTGCATTTGTTTTATTTTATTGCTGCGTGGTCTTCTTTTTCTAACAAGTGGTAGAAGATATGCACACAAAACTTAGTAAAAAAAAGTAAAATAAACTAAGTTATCAATGTATAGTAACTAAAAGCATAATAAAATGTCGATAAATGAGTTGTGCAAAGATATCATTGTGGGGAGGTATGAATTGTGAGGAGGTAGAGTTGTGTGGAGGTTAATATGTGATGGAAGGAGTGTAAAGTGTGTGGAGGTTAGGCTACACGGGAAGTAAGGAATGCATAGTTGAGTAAGAAGTGTAGAGTTCTCAATACAAGAGTTTATTCTTTAACACAACCTTGAAAATTCCTAAGTTTGGAATGAATGTCACAAAAACAAGTAAAATAATCTAAGTGTTCAATGTAGAGTGAAACTTAGTAAAAATATAATAAAATATAAAGAAATGAGTTGTCTATAGGTATGGTTGTCCGAAGGTATGAAAATGAATAATCATAGAATGAATGCAAAATATGAAAAAAAATGACGAAGTATTGGGTAGGGAGAGTAAGGAATGAAACCATTTTCTATATATCCTATGCTAAGTTCAAATTTCTTTTATATACCTAAAATTTTGAAGTTTTGAAATTTATTCTACAACATAATATCTCTCTCTTTCTATATAAATAAAAAAATTCAATTTTACAATTAAATCATTTACATTTTTAGTTGGATGTGTCCTAGAAGTTAAAACTCAATATCCATCACAAAACTCTAAAATAACTCTCAAATATAAGTTACATAGATTAATATGAAAAGTGGTAGGATGGGTGGGACAATTGATGTTCCCTGTCATGATGAATGATTTAAATGATTCTTTGTTTATGTAGTTGATCTCTATGTGACAAAGAAATTGACTATGCATTTTTGTTTCTATTTAACTTTGACTCTTTCTCATCTATATAGTTTATGAAATAACCCTTGACCAATTTAACCTACTCTTTTATTTCAGTAGTTGATCTCTACATGACAAAGAAATTGACTATGCATTTTTTTCTATTCAACTTTGACTCTTTCTCATCTATATAGTTTCTTAAATAACCCTTTATCGATTTAACTTACTCCTAAAAACGAAAAATAATAATTAGGTTCTAATTCTCTTTTCCATAGAAGATACACTAAAATAATATTCCATTCTACCATTTGATGGAGTAATAGAGTAGAATAAAGATAAGTTGTGTAGCCAAACACTATACCAATACTACAACAATATTCAATAAAATATAATAGTTTCATTATGCACCGACACACATGATGTAGAGAAACTAGTTTCACATGTCTATGAAATACATAAATTAATATGGCAGGCCATTAGTTAAAGATAATGTAACATCTCGCTCTTGCGCGCACATGATTTGACTTATTTTTTGAGGACACTTGCATGCAAGTGATCCAGTTTAGTATATGGTTGTTTGTTTCACTTATGGATTCAGATGATGATGTTGTTGGACTATGATGTTATGTTATTTGATATCTATGTATAGACAAGTGTTATTGACGGTTTTCTCCTGAGTGTGCAAGACTCTTGACAAATACAGGATGTTGATGGAATCAATGGACCTCCTTGGACTTCAGATCAAACATGGAGTGGATTGTATATGGTTTGGGTATTTCTATTTATGTATATGTGACATATGATCAGGTATATTATGATGTTGTTTATAGATTGTTGACAATGTTTCCTTGATGGATGCAGGCTAGCAATTTCTTTCTAATCGGACTCACATAAGGAGTAAAGGGGCCATGCACAACAACCAGATATTGAGGGAGAGGTGTGGAAGCATCTTTGCCACAACTTACTAGCACTCTCGTCATGGCTTGAATTGTAGGTTAACGATTACCTAGTTCAGGACATCCACGATGTCGCAACGGAAGAATGAGACAATCGCTCACAAAGATTCTAAGGGGCATGCAATAAAGAAGGGTCCTTATTCCTTAGAGGCCCTTAGTCTCTCACAAGGTCACCTGATGGAGTATTGATTCCAAGGGTTGGACAACTACCAAAATCAGTCAAGGGTAGGTAGCACCCTTGAAGCACATAGTGCGTCTTGAAGGGCACGTCGCATAAATGAAACTTGAAGAAAGGAATGTGGCACCCTTGGAGCACAGAGTGTGTCTTGAAGGGAACATCATGATTTTTAATAAAAGTGAGTCAATGAACCTAGGTGCCTAGAAAACAATAATTTGTTTTGAATATTGTCGGACTTAAAAATAATTAACAAATGGGTAATTTTATTAATTAAAAAATCCCCAAAAAAATTCTAAGCCTAGTTTAAAATTTTTAAGCCTAAGTATAAATTAGGTAAGAAGACTAAAACTAATTAATAAATTAAATAAAAGGGGATGAAGAAAAATCAAGTTAAGAATTAAAAAGGAGAAATATTTTATCTAAATATTAATTACATGATTATGTGCAAGAAATGTTAAATTGGAAATTAAGATAAGAAAGGAATTAAATATAAAACCAATGTGTAAACATAGAGAGGAATCTAGAGTCTAGTTAACTAGAGAAGAATTCTATTTTAACTTGATAAAGATTTAGAAAAGTGTCAGTCTTAAATTGGGAATAAAGGAATAACGGGATAGCTAGGAGAGATTTTAGAAGCGCTTTTAGGATGGGTGAGGGAAATTGACATTTAATTAAATTAAATGGTGAATTAATCGGTGCAGCTAAGGGAATAGGTGACAAGTGTACGAGGGGAATAATTCCTAATTAATTTTTAATAAAACAAATTTCTCTCTACCTTGTTAGGCGAATCGGTAAATTGAATCTATAGTAAATCTAAACGAAATGCTATGTGCCTTATTGAGTGAATCGGAAAATTGAATCTAAAATAAATCAAAACAAAATTCTCTCTGCCTTGCTGGGCAAATCGGTAATTGAATCTACAGTAAATCAAAAAGAAATTCTCTCTTCCTTGCAGGGTTAATTGTTAATTGAATCTATAGTAAATCAAAACAAAATGCTCTCTGCCTTGTTGGGTGAATTGGTAACTGAATCTACAGTAAATCAAAATGAAATGTTCTATGCCTTGATGGGTGAATTGGTAAATTTAATCTATAGTTAATCAAACAAAATTCCCTTTTGAGCACTGGGAGAAATGGTAAATATCTTGAATCCTCTACTAAATTGGGATCTTCCCTCCGCGAATTTGACCCTCTCTGCCACGATTTGATGGTAGATGGTAACCCAATGTGATCATTGATATTACCTTCCTTCACTCAACGAATTTTTTCCTTTATATATCAGTGATTGACTCTTTCTTACACAACAAATTTTTCCCTCCAAGGCCCAATGAATTTACACCACAAAATTGTCCATACAATCCAAACGAATTTACACCTTCTTACTCAATGATTTCACATCTAAATCCCTATGTTTTTCTCCTTCATTGTTATCCATACGAATTTCTACTTATTCACCCCAGGTGTTGGCATTTAAGGAAAGTTGTGTGTGCATGGAACCTCTTATTTTTTAACTAGCCAACTCAACTTTTTAAGCCCTCAATTTAGCCTTGTATCAGGGTAAGTGATATCTAATATTTTAGTTTCTTTTTATCATTTTTTGTTTTATGTTATTAATTATTCATATAAATGTTTATTGAATGACCAACTTAAGGTTTATTCAATGCTCAACTTAAATTTGTATTAAGGGTTCAATTAAATGTTATTAAATGTTCAACTTAATGATTATTAAGGCTCAACTTGAAATTTTGTTAAAGGTTAGTTAAACATTCAATTTAAATCTTGATGCATGAGGTCTCATATGTTTCATTATGCCTCATCAGTCATTTTAAAGGGACTTAGGCCTGCCTGAATAAATCCAAGGAACAAGCCATGAATTTTGTTGGCGCTTGAATAAAGTAGACATGTGATTGCTTGTAGTTATTCCTTTGCGGCCCGAAATTGATAGATTAGACTCTTTGTGTGCACTAAAATTATACTATAATGTATGTGGGTTAGATATGAGACCTCTTTTGCACAATGAAATATTGATGTAAATAATGAATGTTTAGAGATTGGATTGCTTGCGCTATGAAAAATCTGTTGATGTGTAATGACTAAGTAATGATTTCTCTGGTGCCATTGATTTAATGTTGGTATTGAATGGATTGAGTGATTATTTCATCTGTGCATTAATTTAATAGATAATTACCTTGCACCATTTGATTATGTTGTGATTAAATAATTAGATTTATTGCGCATTGGAATAATGATGGACGTACAATGATTTATCTTTGATTACTCATGCGCATTGCAATAATGGTGATGCATGAATTGTTTAGTCATAAAATTTACTTGTGTGCCTTAAATTAAGAGGGCATGCGATTGCTTCGTCATTATTGTCTTTCACCTTGAATTTAATGTTAATTAATCTTGCGTCATAAAATATTGTAGATGTATGATTGATTTAGCAACTAGTTTCCTCTTGTGCCACTACTTAAGTTGACATGTGAATGTTCTAGATTTTTTTACTATCACGCATAGAGAATATTTAAATGTTGATGTATGATTGATAAAGATGATGGTTACCCTTGTGCCATGATTATTTGATGAATAAGAATGATGGATTAATCTAGTTGATGATTGGAATTGTTGTTACTGGGGCGTAGACACCTCCTTGTTCCTCAGTACAGTCTCCAACCCTGATACCTTAAATGGTTAAAATCAATTGGAACATGGGCTTGAGAGTTTCTTATGTATCCTAGAGTTCCTAACCTTGGAGGGTACATTGGGCGATAAAACATTTTATATTAATTATTTGATTGAATGTTGTTGTAAATGGGTTCAACATGATTATGATGTGATAATTTGTTACACTATTTCTATTATGTGCCACTATCCTTCGTTGACACATTGAATGTGTCGTTAGTGATTTCCATGATGAGTAGTTGGTATTGTTGTTACTTATGAGGTTGTTGATTAGGCATTGTTGTGATCACGTGTTGATGTTATTTTCTTAATGCAAAAAAAAAAAATTACCTTTTGTGCTTCGTTGTTTCTTAGGCGTAATGGAGAGGGTCGTTACAAATAACATATTGTTAAACTAATAACTTAATAAATTTATTATTGTATTTAAATAAATATATAATCACAATTATGGATATAAATTAAACACATTTCCATTTAAGATTTTTGAGGTTTTCTAATCCCATCTTATTTATCACAAATAAACAAACAATTTCAACTATTCATTTTAACTTTTGATATAGATTTGTAGAAGCCAAAAATTAAAAGTACAACACTTGGAAGTGGGGAAAAATCTTTTCTTTTTGAGTTATAATATACTATATTATAAATAAATGTAAAAATAATGATGCTCAATTTAGCATCCCCACATACTAGCTACCAAATGACAATCCAATTTATTCCATTCATTATTATAGTCATGTTATTTCAATGAATTTTCGAAGAATAAAACTAGGCCCTCATAAAGACTCTCAAATCTAAATCTAATCAACACAATTAATTAAAACAAATGAATTTAATTAATATATGTATATAATAACTAAAACAAATCTTATGGATGAGCAATTTAAAATTTTCAAATTACGAAGTGATATAGTGGTGGACTTAGAAAACTAAGATGGTTTTGGAACATTGAGAGTGGTGCATCCATGCATTTCAACCATCCACTAAAATCACATAATTAATTTTTCTCTTAAATTCCCACGGTCACCTCTACAATAAGAGGTCCAATTCAAGGACCATCTCAACACTTAAAAATGATTTAATTCTTTTTACAAATACAAAAATTTAAGAGAACAATGTTAAACTTTGGAAAATAGGGGAAACATTTTGGTTTAGAAAACTAATACACAGTTAAGGCACAAACTCATTGTTATAGTCTATAGTATGTCCAGGAAGGAGTGTAAAGTGTGTGGAGATTAGAATGTGCAGAAAGTAAGGAGTGTACAGTTCTTTGAACCTTTAAAAATGACTAAGTATAAAATGAATGTTGTAAAAACAAGTAAAATAAACTAAGTATACATTGTAGAGTAAAGAATAGTAAAAATATAATAAACTATGGAGAAATTATTTTTGAAGAGGATTGTAAAGTGTGTTGAGGTTAGGATGTGTGGGTAAATTGTGAGGAGCTTAGGATGTGCATGAAGTAATCTACACAAGAGATGATTCTTCAACACAAATTTGAAAATTACTAAGTGTATACTGAATATGGAAAGTAAGGAATGAAATTGTTTTATATATATCATTTACTAAGTTAAAATTTGTTTTATATACCTAAAATTTGGAATTTTTAAAATTTATTTTAGAACATATTACTCTTGTTTCGAAGTTGAGACAGAGTAGCCATCACAAAACTGTGAAATAAATCTGAAATATAAGTTACAGAGATCAATATGAAAAAATGGTAGGATGTGTGCTACATTTGATGCTCCCTCTCATGATCTAAGATTCAACTCGTGATTTTTTTTCCTAATTTAACTCTATTGACAAGGGAGTTGACTATGCAATTTTGTTTCTATTTAATTTTGACTCTTTCGAATCTATATAGTTTATGAAATATCCCTTCACCTTCTCCCTACATCGGTTCTAATTCTGTTTGGCATATATGATACTCTAAAGAAATATTCCATTCTACCATTTTATTGAGTAATAGAGCATAAAAAAGAGAAATATTTGTTCTCAAACATTACATCAATGCCACAACAAACTTCAATAAATTAGAGTATCTATATTATGCGTGAGTCACACATTATCAAACAACAAGAAAAGAAACTAATTGCACATGAATGTGAAATACATAAATTAATATGGAAGACCATTGCTTAAAAGAAAGATACTATATGAACACCTTCAATGTGTTCAAAAATTATTGCCATACATAAATTAATATCGAATCCATTTCTTAAAATCAAGATACTAGATCAATGTGTTAAAAAATTATTGCAAAAAATTTGCAAGATTAAGTTACAATGAAATTTGTGTACTCGTAAAAAAATAATTTAATCAATTTATTGCCCAATTTAAACAACTATGCAATCAAAAGTATGGGTACAAATTAAAAGCATTTGCATCTAAGGGTTTTTAGTTTTCTAATCCACATCTTATTTACTATAAGTAAACAAGCAATTAAAACTATTCATTTTAACAGAGCATCAGAAGATGAAAACAATAATACGCAATGGATAGGATTTGTTACCTTCTCACATAGATTTGTAGAAGCCGAAAATTAGAAATCTTGCAAGTGAGGGGTTGTAGCACTTGGAATTTGGGAAGAAACTAGTCTTTGTGAGTTATAATAGAGTATATGATGATCAAATGAAAAAGAACGATGCTTGATTTATCATCCCCAAGTACCAACTATATAATAGCAATCAAATTTATTCCATTCATTGTTAGAATCACTTTATTTCAATGAATTTTCAAAGAATAAAACTAGGGTTTTAGAAAATTGACTCTCAAATCTAAATCCACCCACCACAATTAATTTAAAAAAATAATAATAATTAAAACTCTTAATTCATAAAATCTCTTAGACAAAACCATGCCATGTTGTACACAACAAATCCCATCAATATATATATAGATAGATAGATAGATAGATAGATAGATAGATAGACCCCCTTGTTTATGGGACAAGGTATGTTTCATATATATTATATCTACTAAAAAAAATGATAATGAAAACAAATCATGTGTCCAATTACCAATTATTAGAATGATAGGCTTCGAATGTGAGGCTTCTAAAACCAAGATGGTTTCAGAATTTTGAAAACCTAGATGGTTTGAGAAATTTGAGAGTGATACATACAAGTGCTTCAACCATCCACTAAGCATACACCATTTATTTTCTTCTTAAATTCTTGGTGTCACCTCTACAATAAGATATCCAATTCAAGGACCAATTGCTACACAAAAAAATGATTTAGTTCTTTTAAAAAATTACAAACATTTAACAGATCAACTTTAAACTTTGAAAAACACCAATTTTTGTTTATCAACTAACAAACTAATACACATTCAATACACTAACTTATTTCTATAGTCTCCTAAGAATAGTAACTAATATGTCTTCATAATACAACAATCAACCAATATATGCTACAACCTCAAGTGACTTGTATGAACTAGTGTTAGTATTATTAGAAGTATGAATTGATGGTCAACTCTTTCTTATTTAACATTTTACGAACATGATAAAGAACTTGAATTTTGGTTAAAAAATAAAACTTTGTATGTAGTTCTTCTTGACGATCTTATGGGAATTACAACAAACCATTATTAACAAATTGACCATTGTTATAAAAAAAAATTACATTACAAAGTAACATTGTTAAAAAATCATTTTATTTATTTATTTAAATTCCATATGTAAAGACAAACAAAAACTTTAAAATTCCATATGTGAAGACACACAAAAACTTAAAGTATATAAAATAACATAAGTTTACTTATTAGTCACTGCCCTTCGAGCTGGAGGGACTATTGTAAATGGTTGGGCGTTCTTCTATTATTTCTACACAAAAACCAATGCACCAAGTGTAATTTTAACCAAAGTTTTGAGTGCTTTATACAATTTCCCATAACATATTTTATTTTTTATCCAAACTTTCCACTTTGAGGTATTATTTGGCCTCTTCCCGAGGCACAAGGAGAAAATATGCAAAGTGTTTGGTTTGGAACTTTGGTAAATGATTCCTAAGTTAAGGGAATGCATGATTTGGTGAACTAATTCTATCTCGAGTGATAGAATTAGTTCATTAACATTTAATGTTTCTACTGCCTTTTTTATTGACACTCCCTTTGTTCTTGAGTAGAATTACACGTCACACCACCATACCATTCAATACCTGTCACACCACTGTCAAACCACCATACCATGCAATACCATCAATGGAGACACGAGTCCTCATGAATAATGGGTTGATAAGGCCAATAAGTAAGTATGAATCCCTTGAAAAAAAAAACCTGGTTACCTTTGCAGAATGGCTGGAGGGTAACCGACTCATTTGCAGAATGGTTGGAGGGTAACCAATAGGTAGCCATCTAAACCTGATCAAAAGAAGGTGGTACCTGTGAAGCAAGGGAAACTAGGTTAGAGCATCACCCGACCATCAGCTCGATCCCTTCCATCCATCCTGGCTTGATCCCTTACATCCATCCTAGCATTCAGTGTGGAGAAGGTAGTAACCATGACACACTTAGGTTCACCTTCTCCTGTTCTTTGAACTACTATATTTTCTAAGGTTTGTTAAATATGAGATTTCAATGTGAATAATAAAAACATTATTGATGTCCATCTAATTTTGTGTAGGAGAAACATATTACCTAAATGACGACCTCATTTGTTATCCATGAATGTCGTGAGAGGTGTGCTCCTGCACTTGCAAAGAACAATACCTGACCTTGTTGTAGATCCACCCTTTGCACAGTATCCAAGCTCTCATGAACAGGGTGTTCTGGTTGTACCTTCACAAGTTTTTCCTTGTTTTCTTTTATAATATAGTGATCTACAGTAGGTATCTTGAAGATCATTTAGAGCATCTTGATATTGTACTTTATACACGGACTAAATAGTTGTTGTATGCCAAGGAATCCGTGAATTCACCAGAACTTCTATAGAATACATTAGATATATTATTTTTACGGTGTTTGGACCCTTCAAAGATCAAGGCAATATAGGATTGGAAAGTACCACCCCTTCGTGGGTTCTTCGGGCAGGATTCTATCGCCGGTTTGTGAGAAATTGATCTATTATTTCTCGTCCCTCTCCTTGAAGTCTCAAGGTTCCGCCAATACAGGCAATACAGGCCTCCAACGGTATTGCATGTGGTTTCCACGCCCAAACTTCTTCACTACTTTCTCCGTAGTTTACCATATTTTTTTCTCTATCGTTATCTCGATTTGTGGTATTTCTACCTATTTCAAACCCCAAAACAATTGTGGTTTTTTGCTTCCTGGTTAGTCATTTTATTATATAAGATAAATGCCTATATAATTGGCACACTTATGCATACAATTACTTTTTAGAAGAGAAATCGTCTATGTTTGATCTCTTTCACTGTAAATAGATAGACATGAATTCCCATGTTAGTACAACAGAGTTGACGTGTAAGGAGGAGCATTTGGACGATTGTTCAAGGTCGATACCTAGAGTTTAGAGAAGTATCGATTGGAATTGTCTTTATGGGCTATGACTCATAACTCTCTTTGACATGGCCGACCCAATGAATATGTGCTCCGCCATTGCTCTTGCAAGCCCATGTTATGGTAGTCCAGCTTCAAGCAAGTCGAAAATGGTGCACAACTCTTCCAAATGATGAACGAAGCTCTCTAGGAAGTTGGCAGTCCTACTCTCAGTGTCATGGGAATGCTCTCTAGGAAGTTGGCAAACCCCCCGAGATCGCAAGAACATTACTATTGTGTTTTTATACACCATAAACCCCTCGGATCTAAGAATTGAAATTGAAGGGAAAACCCAGGGCTTCCATGTTTAATTTTCTTCTTGAGATTTGGGGCGGATAGGCAAATCCTTGGATTAACAATATTTCCCAGAAATTTCTCTGCTCAAAGGCTCTCAGGGTTCTATCTAGTGCCCGCGGCCACATTCTGCAAGTTCTTACCACGACGAGATGCTTTTAGATCTCCACCTATTGTTGCAGGAGGATCTATTGTTGCTGCTTCAATTGGATTTTACCTTGGAACTGGATCTCAATATTGTCCTGGATCTCTACCATGAGGATACAGTTATTTTGGCCAATGGAAACAACTGTCAAAGAATGTAGTCAGTGGAAACAATTTTCAAATAATGTAGTCAGTGGAAACAACTGTCAAAGAATGTAATCTTCATTTCGTATGATACACGCATTCCTGACCCATTATTATCTCATTGATGTTTTGACTGAAAGATATTGTTTCCCCTGAAAACATGTCAGTCTTGTTGCTATCAATAATCTATGCATGCATCATTTAAATATTTATGTAGGTTCCAATCAGTGTTGAATTTAATAAGACAAATGCTTATCGTGAAGCATTTTGAGAGTGAATTAGCAGAGATCTCAGAATTCTTTCACTACTTGAAAGCTCTCACCTATGCTCTCTCTTCTAGAAACCTGCACATTTCTTGCATAATGGTTTGTTGTTACTATAACTCTGATGAAGGATAAAAAAAAAAAATCCTCTAGTATAATGGTTATGGACCTTGTGTCTTTGTTATAACTTGGATGATTGATTTTTTATTATGGTAATTATAATAACTATGGTTTATTGAGATCAGTTTTGATTGGAGTTCTAATATAAGAAATCGATCCATATATTATAAAAACATTAATCAATAAGTAAAGGAGAGTGATGCTTATTTCAAGCAAGAAACTACCATTCAATAAGTTTAAACATTGTATGCATGCCAGTAATAAAGCCTATTTGATATGGTTAGTCAGTAGAGGAGTTGTAGCTCACCATGCCCCCAATGAAGAAGTCTAAGTTTTGAAGCTCCCCCCGCCGGCCTGAGATATCCTTCATTTTATTATAATCACTACTACAACTTCTCACATCCTCATCAATTATTTTTCAATAGTGTTACACAATACAATCCTCCCCCTCACATACAATGTCTATCGTACAAAATACAAAATACAAAACACAATCCTCCCCCTCACGTACAATGTTTGTCGTACAAAATACAAAATACAAAAAGACAATGTCTGTCATACAAAATACAAAAATACATAGGCAAGGACTTGTTTCCTCGCAACCCATCTTGTTTCTTTACATTCCATATGTAAAGACACACAAAAACTTAAAGTATATAAAATAGGGAAAGGTTTTCTCATGAAAAATTTCTTAATTTACTTATATTGAACAAGGTATAAAAATTAATATTTTGGAAAATTTTAAAATTTTTAAAAACTACAAATTTGAAATATATATATAATTACTAATAATTTAAAATAAATATTAAAAAGAAAATATAGAAAAAAATCACTATGAAAAAAAAAAATTGTTTTAAAATAACTTATGATAAAAAAATCAATTTTTTTATCATTTTTTAAGGAAATCTTAAGTGAATATTTATGAAAAAATCACAAATTTATCCCCATATTTACAATGGTATTTAAAATAGTATCTCAATTAAAATTAGAAACTAGTAAAACCAAACTCATTCTAGTAAAAATAGTTGATGGATCACTATGTGGAAAACCAAAGCAATAGTTAAAAACTTAACATTCAATATATACAATATATACGGTTGATGGATGACTATGTGAAAAACTAGAGAAATAGTTAAAAGCTTAACATTCAAGCTAGAAGGATATGCTATTACCAATGAATTTCATATATTAAGATTAAGTAGATATGCTATCATAGTTGGTATGAAATGGTTACAATCTAACAATGCTTATGTGGGTGGTAGGGATAAATAAGTAATAACATATGAAGATTCTAAAAACGTTATAATATCAAAAAGGGACAAGAGATTTATACAAATAAATATGATTTATACAATATAAGTTAAGATGAACTTAACTTGTTTCCCATAGGGGGTGCCACTTGTTGATGATTACAACTATGTGAGACATTGTCCAGGACACAGAATAAGTGAGTCGGTCTGTGAGAGAGCCCATGATTTGGGTGTGCCCATGAGATGGGTGTGTCGTTCCTCTCTGAGACGTGGATGGAACATTGTGTGCCCTTGTGTGGGAAAGATGCCCATGAGATGGGTGTGTCATTTGAGATGAAACGATGTGTACCCCTATGAGGGTTGAAGGAGCCCATGTGTTGGGTTTCTTGTTCTCCTCTTTGTAGAGAGTTGAGACGATGTGGTACTCCAGATGATTGTCTTGTGAGACTCAATGAGATAGAGATATGTTGAGTAGGACGTCCTTGTGGCTGAGAACAAGTGGACGTGATCCTAGTGGTTGAGCACTAGTGAGTGTGTGTCCAGATGATTCTCTTGTGAGACTTAGTGAGATAGAGATCTGTTGTGTTGGACGTCCCTGTGGCTAGGCACATGTGGACATGCCTTTAGTGCCTTAGCAGTAGTGGTTGTGTGAGATCCCTTGTTATATTTTCTAAGAGTTAGATTTAGTTGTAACCCTAATTGTGATGTAAAAGGTACAAATCGGCCCCACCATAAAGTGGAAAATAATTAATGTAAAAGATAATTAATATGGTAATTATTAATTATATTATGAGTTATTGAGGTTGGCCATGTTAGTCCAATAGACACCACTTTTGATGTGTCCAGTCTAATATAAATAAAGGTGATTTCCCCATTGAGGAAACACAACACACATGTGATTTTGTAAATTTCAGCAAGTACATGTTCTAGGGCTGAAGTGTGCACCTCTCTTGGGCGCTAACCTTCTTGTTTTTTGAGAACACCCTTTTGTATGCTAGGTCTATGGTGTGGGAGGTCTTTCTCTTAATAATATAGAAAAGTATTGTTAGGTTTTATTCCCTTTTTGAGAAGGACTTCCCAATATATTTCTTGTGTTCTTATGCATGGTATTTCTTCTTGTGATCTTGGTTATTGCAACAATTGTTAATGGTGTAGTTGTATTTGTCTATGGTTCAAGTAAATGCTAAAAATGAATTAAAACTCATGCATGAGCCTAGAATAGTGAAAATTAAACATGGTATCAGAGCTTAGGTCTTGAAGAACCCATTTCACAAGAATATACAAGTCATCCTCTCCCTTCTACCTAACCATACGACCCTCCTAGGGTTTCCAGAAAATCCATACGACCGTCCTTTTCTAAGGTATTTCAACAACTTAAACTTGGAAGTTGGGGATAAAAATTGTATGGGAGTGTACGAACTCCCTCAAACCACCTCCATCAAGCTTTAGATTGCATATCCGAACATCTTGGATTTTCGTCCCTAGGGTTTCTAGGGTTTCACAATTTTCTGCAGAAATTTCAGAATTAGGGGTTTTGCAACTCATTGAAGGAGCTTCTTAGCTCACCAGTGTTCTTCTGACTTTCAAGGATTATTGTTGGTATTCATAAGCCCAACAAAACCTAAGGTGGTTGGCCTAGCCTAGCCATTAGGTTTTCTATCCCAGTTGGCAAGGGTTTGTGAATAATCTGAAATATGATGAAAAAAACTATGATGGAAGATAAGCTTGATCGATCAAGCAAATAACTTGCTAGAAGCCAAGACTTCAGAGAGATGAAGACATCAAATAATAATAATTATTATCCATTTCTACACTCTCATGTATGCTTCCTAGTAATGATTATACTTCGTTAATTGATAGTGGTGCCTCCAGGCACATGACCGGTTTTAAAGATCACCTGACTAATCTTGTTAAGAAAGAGACCAATCTACACATTTTCCTTGGAGACGATGCCAAATATAATGTGAAATGGGTTGGAACTTCTACCTTCCAACTATATTCTGACATTCATCTTCAGCTAAGTGAAGTACTATATGTACCTAGGATGAAGAGGAACCCTGTCTCCATTTCGGCCTTAGAATACAAAGGCTACAAGGTTACCTTTTCTGAAGGAAAATTTCTTGCATGGTACAAGGACTCACATATAAGTTATACCAAAGTAATTGGTGTTCAAGAAAGAATCTTATACACATTGACCATCAGACCATTCTAGGCCTTGTTACATGATACTTTCATCTTGAGTGACCTATGGCATAGGAGACTTGATCACATTCATTATAGAGCTCTCCCAGCTCTAGGGAAAATGGTAACAAGCCTTCCAAAGATACAGATTCAACATAAAGGTGTTTGCAAAGGTTTTTCTCTTGGAAAGAATGTCAAAGGGTCCTTCTTGAGAAGTGACAATAGATCCAAGGAAATCTTGGACTTGGTACATTCAGATGTGTGTGGGCCAATGATTGTTTCCTCCCTGAATGGATATTTGTACTATGTACTCTTCATAGATGATCACTCTTGAAAAACTTGGATTTACTTCCTGAAGAAAAATGATGGATTCGTTGCAAAATTTCAAGAATTCAAAGATCAGTTTGAGAACTTGACCGGAAGAAAGATCAAGGTACTAATATCAGATAATGGAAGACAACACACCTCCAAGGATTTCAAAATTTTGTGTATTGAATAAGGGATCAAGAGGGAGTACACAGTTCCTTACAACCCTAAAGAAAGTGGGGTTGTAGAGAGGAAGAACAAAACCATCATCGAGGCAACCAAAACAATGATACATGATCAGAGTCTACCTATGACTCTGTGGGTATAAGCATGCATGAAAGAAGTATATGCTCAAAACCTAAGTCCTCACCACATTTTGAAGAACATAACTCACAAAGAAGCCTTCATCGGAGTGAAGCCTGAGATTGAACACTTCAATATATTTGGGTGCCTTGTATATTTTCATGTACCCAAAGAGAAGAGATCCAAGATAGGCCCTTCAGGGAGAAAGGGTACATTTGTGGGATACAGTGAATCTTCGAAGGCATATCGAATCAACATCCCTAGTCAGAGACAGATTGAGAAAAGCATAGATGTTATCTTTGAAGAAGAGATATCATTTCAAAGATCCAAAGCATCTCAGAAGGAGATCGACAGTGAGACAGTACCTTCTCCCCCTTTAGGAGTTCAAAGGGAGATATACATAATTCCAGTTGATCCAGTTTCTCCAATTGATATCCCTAAGGATATTACAGTAGGGAATAAGAGGTATGCCTGGGCTCAACATACATTGCAGGAGGCAGAGTGACATGAAGCCCCTCGAGGAACATCCCAAGAGAGAAAGATACCAAAGAGATTTTCAAGCTACTTTTCAGCCATGAGCCACATCATTGATTCTGAGACTTCTTGTCATGGAGAAGCAATAGGTCAGCAGGTATGGCAAGATGACATGACATAGGAATATCAGTTTATCTTGAAGAATGATGTATGTGATATTGTTCTGAGACAAGAAGGGAAGTTTGTAGTGACTTACAAGTGGATATATAAGATCAAGCATGCAACTGATGGAAGTATTGAGAAATACAAAGTGATATTTGTAGGCAGAGGATTCTCACAAGTAGAGCGAGTTGAATATGATGAGACATTTTCTCCAGTAGCCCAATACACATCCATCCCTACTATAATTTCACTAGCTACATCCATGGGATGGAAACTACATCATATGGATGTAAGGAAAACCTTTCTCAATGGTGAGATTGAGGAAGAAGTTTATATCGAGCATCTAGAAATCTCATCTGTGCAGGTTGAAGAAAGCCCTGTATGGACTAAAGCAAGCGCCTCGAACTTGGTATGAGAAAATGGATGGAGTCTTGATGATTTTGGGCCCTAGGAAGAGTGTTTTTGATCCAAACCGATATTATCATATTGTTGGTAACGAGTGATTAATCTTGGTCCTATATGTGGATGACCTATTCCTCACTGGTTCATAAAGACTTATTGTTGAATGAAAACAAGCATTGAATGCTAAATTCGAGATGAAGGATCTGCGTATGATGCACTACTTCTTGGGACTAAAAGTATGGCAGAGGACTAATGAGATTTTCCTAAGTCAAGTAAAATATATAGTGGAAATATTCAATAAGTTTGGTATGACAGAGTGAAAATCCATGCCTACACCGATGGTGATGGATTTGAAGAAAATGAATGATTCTTCTACTTATTCAGGCATGATTTATACACATTTGTACCGACAGTTGACTGGATCATTGATTTATTTGGTTAACACCAGACCCGATATATGCTATGTAGTGAATGTACTTAGTCAGTTCATGAGTCATCCAAGACAGACTCTCAGGATAGCAATGAAGCATGTATTGAGATATCTGCGAGGAACAGTTGGATATGGCATGAGATATGCTTTCGTTGTATACTTGAGTTTACAAGGATATGCCGATGCAGATTGGGCAGGGAGCACAATGGACCAGAAGAGAAGATCTGGTTGTTTTTTACCTTGGGGTCTTCCATGGTTTCCTGGTGCAACAGGAAACAGATCTGTGTGGCCTTGAGTACCGCGGAATTAGAGTATATAGCTTTGAGTGTGGCATTCCGCGAAGCAGTGCATCTTCGCAAGCTCCTGGCAGATTTATTTGATCATGAGATGGATCCTACCATTATTCATTGTGATAACCAGAGTTGTGTGAATTTCTCTGAGAACCACGTGTTTCACGATAGATCAAAACACATTGAGATAAAATATCATTATATCAAAGACATGGTGCATAGGAAAGCAGTACACGTGCAATACCTTCCTACACATGAGCATATTGTAGATATCTTCACCAAACCACTTGTCAAGACGAAGTTCAAGTACTTATGTGAGAGACTTAGCCTGGTGGAGAATGCCTCCCTAGATGAATCATGAGAGGGAGTGTTGATGATTACAACTTTGTGAGACATCCCCTAGGACACAAACTGAGTGAGTCGACCTGTGAGGGAGCCAATGAGTTGGGTGTGCCCATGAGACGGGTGTGTCATTCCTCTCTGAGACAACGATGGAATGTTGTGTGCCCATGTGTGGGAAAGATTCCCATGAGATGGTTGTGTCATTTCTCTCTAAGATAGATATGGAACATTGTGTGACCCTATGTAGGGAATATTCCCATGAGATGGGTCTGTTGTTTGAGATGAAACAATGTGTACCCTTGTGAGGGGTGAAGGAGCCCATGTGATGGGTTTACTGTTCTCCTCTGTGTAGAGAGTTGAGATGATGTGGTACTCCAGATGATTATCCTATGAGACTCAGTGAGATAGACATCTGTTGAGTAGAACATCCCTATGGCTAAGAAGAGGTGGACGTGATCCTAGTGGTTGAGAACTAGTTAGTGTGTGTCCAAATGATTCTCCCGTGAGACTCAATGAGATAGAGATCTATTGAGTTGGACATCCTTATGGCTAAGCACAGGTGGATGTGCCCCTAGTGGATGAGAACTAGTGGGTGTGTGAGATCCCTTGCTATATTGTATAAGAGTTAGATTTACATGTAACCTTAATTTTGATGTAAATGGTACAGGTCGGCCCCACCATAAAGTGAAAGATAATTAATGTAAAAGATAATTAATATGGTAATTATTAATTATATTCTGAGTTATTAAGGTTGGCCTTTTTGTGCCAATAGACACCACTTTTGATGTGTCCAGTGTAATATAAATAAAGGTGATTTCCCCATTGAGGAATCACAAAACACATGTGATTTTGGAAATTTCAGCAAGTACATGTTCTAGGGATGAAGAGTGCACCTCTCTTGGGCACTAGCCTTCTTGGTTTTTGAGAGAACCATTTTGTGTGATAGGTATATGGTGTGGGAGGTATTTATCTTGAGAATATAGCAAATGATTGATGGGTTTTCTTCCCTTTTTCAAAAGGGTTTCCTAGGATATTTCTTGTGTTCTTGTGCATGGTATTTCTTCTTGTGATCTTGGTTATTGCAAAAATTTTCAATGGTGTAGTTGCATTTGTCTATGGTTCAATTAAATGCTAAAAATTAATTAAACCCCATGCTTGATCCTAGCATAGTGAAAATTCAACACAACTTTGAGAGCATGTAATCAATCTTATTGTTGCAGACTGTTGCCAGCCTCTTATATTTATCCATCCTGATGCTGATCTTTAATTCCGATGAGATGGGTGGGCATATGGACCGTATGGGGAGGTTATTGTGTAGGTTTCACATTGCATTGGTTTCCATTCGCACAGGTACTTGGGCGTTGAGTGTCGTCAATTCACGCTCCATGGGATTTACCATGGTTGGAACCGGCACAATTGCAGTGTTTTTGCTTGTTGATAGTCCTATTACTTCCATACTGATTTTGTTAACAGTTCCTTTGTCTCTCATAGAGTCACTCCTAGCTTCCTACCCTCTACTTTATTTTCCTTCTTTGCGTGATATCCTCTGCATCCTTACTATCACCATGTCGCGAGAGAGAGGTAAGCCAAAACATGGCCCAACCTACTAAAACTTCTTATCCATATGCACTAACCCTTCTCTTTCACCTTCCTTGTCTCGTCACTATACTTCGCTTGTCGCCACGTCTCCCTCCACATCTCAAAATTGGGATGCTAATGGTTGGGGTTCGGTCCTCATGGAGGAGGAATTCCCTTTGGCTCCACCCCAACCTATGGATGACTCCATGAAGACCATCCCAATGGATGCTCAAAATCTCTTAGCCCCATCCGTTCAAGTGGATGACACCTCTCCAAATCAAAATCCATAGGAGTATTAGGGTTTCCCTGTTCTAGAAGAGCTAGCTCCCATGTTAGTTGAAGAAGAGGCTCTGGAAAACACTAGTTTAAATAAAATGGTAGCACGGTCTTAGGAAGCAGTGCCCGATTTGATTCCACAACAAGGTTTCTCTACGAAGCAATTGCATCTCATATTCAAATTTCCCAGGGATGTTGCGGACCAACTTCACCGCTAGGAAATCCCCAATCATTGGCTAGATATGTTCTTCGAATCTTTCTCAAGCGAGCTTGAGAAAAGAAGATTCCCAACCTATTGTCATATATCTACCTTTGCTCCAGTTCCACCTCATTCTCCGCCAGATGATGGTGGTCAAAGTGCATATGGTGTATGCCACTCTCCAATTTGTTTTTCATTTTATTAAATGTTAGAAACAACACAATCTCAGCTTCAGACCTCCTTGTTTATCATACCTCTTTTGTTTATCTTAGTTATAGCAATTAGTATGGTTATGAACCTCTTTTTGAGGCATGGATCTGATTCTGGTTTCCATGTTTTGGTGAAACAAATTATAGGTTCCTCCGTATGTATATGTTCTCTAAACCTTTAAGGTAATACAATTTTTACTTAAATTAACTTAAATTAAAAGGAACTTAAATTATGTTACACTTTTACAATATAAAAGGAACCAATAAAATAACAAATTTCCAAGGGAAATTTTATTAGCCAAGCATTCAAAGATGTGTTTCCTGAAAAATTATAAGGATTACCTAAAAAGACAATATAATATGCTATAGATTTGATACCTAGCATAGAATCTCTCTCGAAAGAACCGTCCGAACAATCATTACCTGAATTAATAGAACTACAATTACAAACAATATTACCTAAATTAATTGAACTAAAATTACTATTCAAAGAATTGCTTCGTCAAGGGAAAATTTCCCCGCGAGGAGATCCATTACTCATTTTTAATAAAAAGGATAGAACTACTCTTTCTTAATAAAAAGGATGGAAATATGAGGTTATACATTGATTGATGAAATTAAATAAGTTAACTATACAAATTAAATATTCATTGACATGGAAAGATAATTTGTTAGATGAATGAAATGGGGTTAAGTATATTTAAAAAATAGATTTAAAATCTCAGCATCATCAAATTAGAATTAAGGAGGAAGATATTCTAAAAACTGCATTCAAGATTCACTACGGATATTATTAATTTATGATCCTACCCTAAAACTGTATTCACGACTCACTACGGATATTATTAATTTGTGATCATACCCTTTGAGTTAATGTACCAACCACTTTTATGGATATTTTCCACCCTACTTACTTGGATTTTTAATTGTGGTTCTAAATGATACTCTAATTTACATAAAAAAAATATTTCACAATGGTCTTCGAAATTCTAAGAAAACGTCAGTTATATGCAAAACTGAGTAAGTGTGAGTTCTTTAACAAGGTGAGTATAGTAGTTTATTAAAAAAATATTCAAAATTGCTTCTCCACTAGCTCACTTAACCAAGAATTAGAGTAATCCTTTTAAATGGGCCCTTTAATGTGAATATTCTTTTGATAATATTAACATCACATATATTATATATTCTTAATCCATATAACAAATGTTTGTAAATAAAAAATAGATGGTGTATTAATGTAAGAAAATAAAGTGATAGTTTTGAGTTACAAAAATTATATTAGATTTTTACTTTGTTAATCTATATATTATTATATTATTAAAAATAAAGTTAATGTATTGTAGATATTGGGGATGCAAGATATAAGAGTTTATAAGTATTGTGAGGTATAAAAGGGGTGTATAGCAAAAATAGGAAATATTTAGTAAAAATATGGATTTTTTAATTAAAAATATATATTGAAAAAAAATTAAAAAAAAATATTTTAAAAGGCATTTTGAGAAGTATTTACTAATATATATAGTGAAATTATATACATTCTTTAATATCCCTCAAACAT
>SNQJ01S0078336.1:24248-36212 GCA_010110895.2 Picea sitchensis
ACTTCCCACGTCTTCTGTTGACACTTGTTCCCCACTCCGTCTCTCTCCTCTTCCTGTCACATCTCACGCTCCCACTCCACCTTTCGCTACCACACACCTGTCTTCCACTCACCCCCATGTCATATCTCCTTTATGTTTCTTCCTCTCGCCCCCCCACCATCTGTCTCCCACATCCTATGACTCAGTTGGTCAATCCCACCTCACCTAGCCACCAGATCTTCCCTTCCGCTTCCACGTGAATTCTTTGTGCCTCTTCTCCTCTATGCCTTTACATCTCAGTGTTTGCATCCTGTCACGTACACTTTCCCGGTCACCACCTCGCCACTTGTAGTTTTCCACCTGGCCGCCGAGTGTACACCATAGCTCGTTGAGTTTTCACCAATCATCTCGCCAGTTCCTTCTCGTCAGAATCCTTCGTCTATTTGCCAATCGTCCTGGCTAACATCCAATAGAGCATAGGCGGTGAAATAAAGGCCGCCATGTATTCCAGTTGCATGCGTTGACTCTACCCACTCAGATCCCGATGAAGAAGTTAATGTAAACGTGGAAGGTGGGTGAGACATCATTTCCTTCCTTAAATAGAAAGTCAAAAACGAACAAACGCAGAGGTAAATAGTCAGTCTAGACTGAAAAATATTACGTCTGATAGAAGATTGCATGGGCAATTTGACCAACGTCTACATCTGTAGCCTGATAGAGAAGCTCATCAACATAAAGATTTGAAAGAATGATAGGATTGCCTTAGGCAGTCAGAGCTAGTTCAGAGTATATGTAGGCATTTTTGTCATTTTGTTTAGGTCGATGGTTGAGCTAAGCTCCCCCATGTAAAGTTTTAGTAAATCCTTTGGTTCTTTGGTTATGTATTTCATTTTGAGACTTCTTGTTTAATAATAGTCAACCTTCTTCCCCATCTCTTTTACCTCTGATACTGAAATATCGAGCATGGATGATCCACTCGAGTTGTTGTGACAGTGTTGCAATGTATGCTCGATTGCAGTGTTGTTGTAACGTTTTCGATTTCTTGAATCTCTGAATCAAGAGGATCATCTCTTCAGAGTTTTTTCTCTCATCAGGTTGCTGGAAGACCGGATGTTCATAGTAGTCCTTTACAATTTCTCCTCAAGTTCTACCCCCTTCTCACCCTTACTATAACTTACTGATTAAAGTTAGATCAAGACATCATCTTCCTATGCATATCAGCCCAGTTTTTTGAGTTAACGCGATACTATCCTGAGCTTTCATTCATTATACTGCACTTAAATTATTCATTGTTACATAAAAAACTCATGGGTACTGGGCTTACCTCTGCTGCAATCCAGAGGTGACTTCTACTGCTAACATTTATGGCACCATTGTCGGGGATGAACTGAAGATTTTCCCTGGGACTGAACGGAAAAGCTTACTGGTTTTGAAGGTGTATAAGAACTCAGTACATTGAAAATTGCAACTCTGCACCTCGTGACTCCACTGGTACAACTCCACTATTTCAGTTGTGTCTTCCAGAGGTAGACACACAAGGTCTACTCCACAACAGCCTTTAGAAACACTTGAAGATGACCCAGAGAAAATTATCAAAAGAAGAAAGACCCTTCAAGAATGTACTTCAGTTGCTAAACTAGGTATTTCTGATGATTTTCACCATCTTCCTTTAGCAACTCCAGTATATTTTTCTCATTTTCCTATTACACCATCTACTGGAGCTTCTAGAAGTTTGAATTTTGGGAGTTTTCCTATTGGTTTATCCTCTCTTGGTTTCACTAATCCTCCCCCTATTAGAGTTGCTTCTTTTACAGAGAGGGAAACCTCAATTCCCTCCATCCCTGTAGCTTTTTCCTCGGATCCTCTGTTGTTTCCCTTTCCTCCCGCAGGCTCAATTCCACTCTCCCCAGATCAAACTCCATCTACTCCTAGTTTTCCTCCACCTCTCATCCCTATGGTAGGTGATAATCCCCCTAGGAACATAATGGATGCCATAGTGGCTGCAAGATATGCCCCTATAATCCTATCTCAACCAATGAATTCTCTCCTTGCTAGATATTACCTAAAATACATGCCCAAGTTCACTAGAGAAGAAGACATAACTATCAAAGAGCACCTTGTTGCCTTCTACAGTTATGTAGACAATTTGAATATTGAAAATGAGGATGTGTGGATGATAGTTTTTGTCTAGAGCCTTGATGTTGAGGCTAGGAAATGGTTTAGATGATTAACCCTTGGATCCATTCTGGGATTGAGGCTTTAGATGATGTATTCTTGAGATAGTGGGGGGATAAAAAATACTTTATGTATTATATCACAGAGTTCGGGTCCCTAAGGAGAAAAGAGGGAGAGTTTGTCTCTGATTTCTCCAAAAGATTCAAGAAAATGTACAGTAAGATCCATACTGAGATAAATCCTATAGAAGCCTCGGATAAAATTACTTATGCTAGTGCTTTTGACACTAATTTGTTCCTCCTGTTGAGAGAGAGAAGAGCTACCTCCTTGGCTTATATGCAATATGCAGCCCTGGGAGTAGATTCCAATGTATTGGTAGTTGGAAGACTTAGGAATAAAGCTGATAGAGTCAAAGCAAGGGGGATATCTGAATCCTCAAGCTCTGGTTCCTCTACGTCCCATCCTCAACTAGATGAGTTGACTAAGCTGGTAAAATATCTTTCTACAGAGATGGAGAAGATGAAACTTGAAGGGAATCAGAGTATAACAATGCTCAAAATGCTTATAACAGAGGTAACTTCAGAATACCAAGAAATACCCCTCAAATACTTCCAAGAGCACCCCAAAACAGATATAGGGATGATTAGAAAATCTAAATCCCTCTCCCAAATAATCTCATTGCTGATGAAGAAGGTGAGGAAGAAGAGCTTGATCCTGAGATCCATTGTATTGAAGACACCTCCCCATTCCCCCATTTGACCCAATCTACATATGAGGATTCCCTCATGGAAAACAAAATAAATGAGCTGAGTAAAGGGGAGGACATGCATAATAGTCCCCATAGATGTAATCTTAGGTCTGAGAAGAAAGAAAGGAAGTTTGACATCCATGATCAATGTTCCAGAGTAGAGAAGCCTGCTAAAGATGCAACAAACAATAGAAAGGAGAATAAAACACAGAATCTGTCACCATTAGCCAAAGGTCTTGTCCAAGCAGTAAAAGAAATTCTGAAGCCCCCCTCCTCTTTCAACTTTGAGCATTAAATTGAGAAGATTAGGATCCATGTACCCCTTTCAGAGCTAGTCAAGCATGAGGATTTTAAAATATATCTCTCTAAGATGTTGCAGCCTGAACCTTCATCTTATTCCATAGACTCAGTAAACCTTCAAGATGAAAAGCCATCAATCATTCTAGGTCCCTTGATAGAAGACAAAGATGATTCATCCCCTCCCTTCTACACATCTGTAAACATACATGACAAGGTGTTTCATAACTATTTGATGGACTCAGGGGCATCTCATAATCTCATGCCCAAAACTGTCATGGATGAGCTAGGACTAGAAATCACAAAAATTTATCATGACTTGTATTATTTTGACTCGAGGAAGGTACAATGTCTCGGTGTCATCAAGGATCTGGTTGTGACCTTGTTTCAGCTGCCCATGAAAAGTGTAGTGATGGATATTGTGGTAGCTGATGTTCCCCCCAATTTTGGCATGCTCTTGTCAATATATTGTATAAAAATACTTGGGGGAACCTTGCAGATGGACCTCACATATGCTACTATTCCCGTGTTCAAAGGAGAGCATAGAAGATGGTACAGAGAAGCTCATTTGGACTATATTATTAGCGATGAAGAAGACCCCACCAACCATCCTATTTTTTTCACTTGATAATAATATTGGATCCAACTTATTGCAACTCACCGATGCCCTTGAACCCCTCTTGAAATCATAAAGTAGTCCCCCACTCTCCGTGAATATTCTTCTCTAATTACCTCTGTTTGGAAAATGTTCTTTGATGGAGCTTCTTCCAGGGAAGGTGTTAGTGTTGGACTGGTCCTTGTTTCACTTGTGCAACAAATTATACCTATGTCCTACAAGTTAGAATTTGAAACTACCAATAATGTGGCAGATTATGAAGCTCTTGTTCTGGGTTTGAGGGCTGCAAAAGACATGGGAATTAAAGAGATATTAGTGTTTGGGGATGTTGAGTTAATTTTCCATCAGATCAAAAAAATTTATCAAGCCAAGCACCCTCGACTTAGGAGTTACAGAAATGAAGTCTGTGATCTATTCAATAGTTTTTTCTTGGCTTTCAACATCTCATTTGTTCCAAGAGAAGAGAATGATATGGACTATTCTCTGGCTGCGTCAGCAAGTAATTTCAGAGTTCCTCTGCCACCTAAACGCAGGTATGATGTACAAGTGAAATATAGACCCTCTATACTTGACATTGTAAAACATTGGAAAGTGTTTGAGGATGATCTGTAAATCAAAAGATTCTTGGAGACCATTGAGGAATTTTATGCATTACACATTGATCAAGAGCCTAATTATGAAATAACTCCTCATGATGACGCTTTTATGAACAAAATTGCTAGCCATCATATTGTCTAGCTGCTCAACAATCATATCCCAAAGGGACTAGTTCGTTTGGAAAGACTATTTGACAAGAATGATGTGGCAGTAAAGGGAAAGATTTTAAATGAGAATGTTTATGTGGATGAGTGCAATATTGGCATAGAGGAGGATCCAAAAATTTTCAAGTTTTCAAGCAGCCTGTCAAGGGAACAAAGGACCGAGTATACTAAGTTATTAAGAGAATTTGTTGATGCGTTTTCCTGGACCTATGAAGATCTCAAAACATATGACACAAGTGTCATTGAGCATAAGATCCCATTGAAAGAGGAGGCCAAACCATTTAGGAAGAAATTAAGACAAATAAACCCCATGTTGCTACCTATTATGGAAAGAGAGGTAAATAAGTTGTTGGACGCCCAAATCATTCTCCCTTTGAGATATTCAGAGTGGGTAGCCAACCTGGTTCCAGTAAGAAATAAAAATGGAGAAATCAGACTGTGTGTCGATTTTAGGAACCTGAACAGAAGCTCCAAAAAGGACAATTATCCTTTGCCAAATATGGAACATATATTGCATACGGTGATCGGTGCATCCAGAATTTCCATGATTGACGGCTTTTCAGGATACAATCAGATCTCTGTCTTGTCTGAAGACATAGAAAAGACATCTTTCACCACTCCTTGGGGCACATTCATGTATGCTAAAATTCCCTTTGGATTGATGAACACGGGGGTGACCTTTCAACGATCTATGGACATCGTATTCATTGGAGAAAAGACAAATATGTGCTCCTCTATCTGGATGACATTACAGTCTTATTTAGATCTCATAAAGAACAATGTTGTCATCTAATAAGGTCTTATTTAAATGTCGAAGGTTCGATCTCTCCTTAAATCACAAGAAGCCTTTATTTTCCATGCAGGAGGGAAAATTGTTGGGACACATAGTATCAGCTGAGGCAGTCAGAATTGATTCAAGCAGGGTGGAAGCTATTCAAACCTTGTCACTTCCCAGATCCAAGAAGGAAGTTCAGTCCTTCCTGGGAAAACTTAATTTTCTAAGAAGGTCTGTTTCAAATTTTGATGAACTGGTAAAGCATATTACAGCCATGCTCAGGAAGGGGAATGAAGTGAAATGAGTTGCTGAGTCTAGAAATTATTTCGACCAAATCAAGAAAGAATTTCCGAGGCACCTGTGCTTATCAGTCCTGATTACTCCAAAGATTTTCTAATTTTTTCTTTTGCTTCTTTTGATACAATAGCAGTTGTCTTATTGCAGAAGAATGTTGAAGGTCTGGAGAAACCTATTTCCTTTTTCAGTAGAGCACTGAGGGATGATGAGACCAGATATGACATCATGGAGAAGAAGGCATATGCCTTGGTGAGAGCTCTCAAAGATTTCAGATTTTATGTTTTGCATTCAAATATCATTGCATATGTTCCTTCAGCCTTTGTGAAGGACATTCTCATTCATCCTGACATAAATGGAAGAAGGAGAAAATGGATTGCCAAAATCCTTGAGTTTGATTTGGAAATAAAGACTAACAAAATAGTCAAAGGCCAAGGTTTATCCAAGATATTGGCTGAATCTAATTGCAAAGATTTGGAGGTCAACTTCATCAACACTCGTTCATAAAATCAACAAGTTGAGTTGCCTCATACAATCCCACCAATCAACCCTCCATTGGCAGAATGCACCTGGTACAAAGAGATTATATTTTTTCTGCAAGAGTTAAGACCTCCTGATGGAATGGGGAAAATAAAGGCTAGAGCCTTAAATCTCAGGGAAATTAGATATTTCCTTATTGATGAGGTCTTGTATTGGAAAGAACATCTAGGAGTGCTTTGAATATGTTTAGGCCCATACAAGGCCCAAATGATTATGTTTGATTTTCATGAAAACCTATGTGGGGGACATCACTTCTGTAGGACCACAGCATATACGATTCTTAGGACTGGATACTTCTAGCCTACTCTATTCACAAATGTTTTTGCAAATATCAGGGCTTGTGTTAAGTGCCAAAAGTTCTTTGGGAAGAAACAACTTAAGTCACTGCCATTGAATCATGTGGTAGTTGCAGGACCCTTTCAGCAGTGGGGCCTAGATCTCATTGGGGAAATTCACCCTACTTCAAGTGGTCAACACAGGTGGATATTAGCTGCAACAGATTATTTCACCAAATGGATAGAATCTATTCCCATAAGGAATGCTTCTCACAAAGTAGTCATTGGTTTCCTTGAAGATATTATGGAAAGGTTTGGTTGTCTGAACATAATCATCACTGACAACTATTGAAAAGTCAACAAGAAACATGTGTCTAATTTACTTTTCCCTTAAATAAATTGGATGATAAATATTAATCTATTATCTCATTTATAACTGAGTGAGTTGGAGTTGTGAAAAAATTAATTCACTGAACTCTCACTTGTGCAAGTTTAGTTACAACTAGTACAATTGAGCTTAACTCACTTAACTTATTTAAACTACTTCACAACTCTCATAACTACACTTATAATTTCGTCACAACTCCAACTCACTTAGTTATAAATGAGATAATAGATTAATATTTATTGTCCAATTTATTTAAGGGAAACGTAAATTAGGCACATGTTTCTTGTTGACTTTTCAACACTCCCTCTCAACAAGAAAGGGATTATCCTTCACCCCAATCCCGTCTCTATGATATTCGAATTTTCTCCTGGTGAACGCCTTCGTTAGAATGTCTACATCTTGATCTTCCATAGGAATGTATTGAAGTAACATGATCTTTTGTTGCACACAATCTCTGAGATGATGATACTAGATATATGTATGCTTAGAGCTATCATGAAACACATGATTAATCGAGAGTTTAATGCAACTCTGATTATCACAATGAATCACTGTCGGATCTAAATGAGAACCAAACAAACCAACCAAGATCTTTCTCATCCAGATAGCCTCACATGCAGCTTGAATTTCTTCCATATATTTTGCTTCCGCTGAACTAAGTGCCACGGATCTTTGTTTCCTGCTGTACCAAGAAACAGTTGTAGATCTGATACTAAAGATCCCCCCCTGATGTTCTCTTTCTATCCGTTGGACTACCCACCCAATATGCATCTATGAAGCCATGCAACTTCACCTCATCCATCTATCTGTACCATAATCCATACTCAGATGTGCCCTTCAGATATCTCAGGACATGCTTACCCGCCTTCCAAAATAGTTTGGTAGGCATAACCATCGCTTGACTTAGTTGGTTAACCGCATAGAAAATGTTTGGTCTCATGTTCACTAAATACATTAGCAAACCCACTAACTGTCGATAGACAGTAGCATCGAATACCTCTCCAAAAGTAGCATCCTCTTTCCTCCATTTTCCTGGAAGAGGAGTATCCATGGGTTTGCAGCCCTCCATGTGAAACTTACCTAGTATCTCCCTTAAATACTTGCCTTGAGACGCAAAAAGTTCACCATCTCGCTACCATATTTCCAATCCAAGGAAATAATGAAGAAGGCCCAAATCCTTCATCTTGAACTCCTTTTCAAGGTCCTCCTTGCATGAGTATATCAGTTACTCATAACCAGTCAGTATGAAATCATCAACATAAATAAAAATGATTAAAATCTTACCCTCCACCACTGATTTGTCGATCGGTCTTGGGATAATTTCCCATGCATTATCTTTTATAATGGAGTCATACTCCTCTACCATAGCATCAACCCAAGTGGAATCCTACACTGCTTCCTGAAAGGAGGATGGTTCAGTCACAATACATTTTATCATGAGAGCCATGTGTCCAGTAAATCAATTAGGAGATTGTCTCTATCTGCGCTGTGAAGTAGGGGCTCCTACATTCTGTGCAACATCTAGTCTCAATCTATCAGCTTCCGTGTTGCGCTTTCTGCCATTTCTAATGGATGGCTCTGCTTGAGTGGTTTCCTCCACTCTATGAACCTCCTCATGTGGTTGATCCACATATTGAGACTCATCTTTGGGAACCAGTAGTTCCTCTTCTGCATGTAAGTCTATCTCCCTCTCAAGCAACAACCGCATGGCTTTCCCCTCATCGAATTTTATATCCCGTTGCATAACAGTCATCTTACTGTTCAAAAAATACACACGATAATTATGGGTTGTTTCTGTGTACTCCACAAATATCCCAACTTCAATAGTTGGTTCCAGCTTCTTCCTGGAATCCTTGGTCACATGCACATAAACAGATGAGCCAAATATCTTAAAATGAGAAACATCAGGTTTCTTACTAGTGAAATCTTATTCAGGTGTACTCATGCCAAGTACTCTATGAGGACAATGGTTTTGCACATAAACCACAGTATTGCATGCTTCTGCCCAAAAATGCATTGGTAGGCACTGATCATGCAACATCGCTTGTGCTGCACCCACGATCATTCTGTTCTTTCTCTCCGCGACCCCATTTTGTTGTGGGTTATGAGGTGCTATGAGTTCTCTACTACTTCCTTCTCTGCTATAGAAGTCTTTGAATTCGTTAGAGATGTATTCTCCACCATTATCGCTCCTTAGAGCCTTCACTTGCTTCCTCGACTCTTTCTCCACCAATGCTTTAAACTCACAGAACTTTGAGAATGTTTTATCCTTCTTCTGCATGAAGAATTTCCAGTATTTATGAGAAAATTCATCAACAAAATGTTTTGTTGTTGAAGCAACTCAGAATGGTCCACACACGTCTGTGTGAATTCTCTCCAAGATCACCGAAGCACGGTTCTCCTTTTCATGAAAATGGACCTTACATACTTCCCCAGGGTGCACCCCTTGCACTGATCTAACTGAGCAAGTGTTCCCCTTGGAAGTCCAGTAGATATTTGTTGCATGATCTTCAAGGCTCATGATGAAGATGGCCCAATATCCTGTGCAATAATTCACCCTCATCCCGGCTCACCACTTTTTCTTCCTTGCCCACCATGGCACCGCAGCCATCTACCTCCAGCATGTAGAGATTCTTAACTCAAATCCCTATCTTCTTGACTTGACCTGTTGTTTTATGTCGCAGGAAAGATTTTCCATCACTGAAAACAACATCATAGCCTCTATCCTCCAACATTGCGACTGAGACCAAGTTTTTCTTCAGACGTGGAACATGCATAATATTTTTCAATTGAAATGGTTTACCTGACTCCCTTTGAAAGGTAATGGTACAAATACTAGTCTCACTGTATCGTCCATCGTCTCCCATATCTATATGCATTCTGAGATCTTTCTCCTCCAAGTCACTGAAAGACTCTTTATCTCTCGTCATGTGGAAGGAAGTGTCACTATCCAAATACCACACCGATCCTGATGCAATTGAATCCATGCATGCGATCAAAGAGAATTCAAGTTCAAATTGAAAGGAAAGAGCCTCACCATTTGCAGCTCCAACAATCATCTTGTTCTTCCTATTCTGCGGACAATTAGTAGCGAGATGCCCATGTTCGTGACAGTGAAAACACTTCACTTTGGACAAATCAAGCTTCTTTACTTTAGAGTTGTATTTTGAATGGAATTTCTTCCCTTTCCATTTCCTTGCCTTGGAAGTCAAAGAACAATCCTCTTCATCATCACGCTTTGATGAAGATTCATCTCTGGTGTTCCGCCTGAACTCCTCTTGCACTAGATACGACCATAGTCATTCCCAATCTGGAAATTTTTCCCTTCCATTGATAGAGTCTTGATAACTGTGCCAACTCATGGGAATTCCTAGGAGAACCAGGCTCACCAAATCATTAGCAGCGACTGTTATTCCCACACTTCCAAGCTCATCTTGACATTGGACAAACTTCAAGAGATATTTTGGAATGGAGTCACCCTTTTCCATCTTGATCTTCCTGAGTTTATCTTTGAGCGCCAATTTCCTATGGTCACTGTTGTTTTGGAATAGATTCATCAAAACCTTCCACATTGCATGTGGTGTGGCTTTCCCATGGATAATTGAGACAATGTGATCTCGTACTCCCTCCAACAGAATCCTCCTCTCCTTTGCCACTTTCTTTTGCCATGCATCAAGATTTGCAATGTCTATCGCATTCGTTTTAGGAACATCTTTGTCAATGTATTCCTTCAAGCCATTGTCTTCGAGTACTGCCTCCATCATGTCCTTCCAAGAAATGTAGTTTGAGCTTCCCTTGAGTGCATACTCCAACCTCAAGCCATTGAAAGACATTTCGATCTTGAATCAGTTGTAACACCAAGAAAGTCCTACAAATTCGAATGTTATCCAACCACAAACTCAATTGCTGCAATCGTTCTTTCCCTGGGAGGTTCGCACCCCACCTAAGAGCAGCCTGAGGAAAGTTTGCACCCTACCAGTGTCTAGCCTGTGAAATTGTTAAGAGATTTCACACCTCACTTGTGTCTAGCCTGCGAACTGTTTGAGAGAGTTCGCACTGTAATGCATTGTGGGGTGAGGGAAGTTCACACCTCTCCTTTAAGCAGCCAAGGAGAATTTTGATGAAGTTTTCACCTCTCCTTTGAGTAGGGTGAGAGAATTTTTTCTCCTATAAATGTTCGTAGTTTTCAGTACTAAGGTTTGCACCCTTCTAGAGATGGGACCTGCGAAAATACTACAATTTTTTCACCTCACTTTTGTGGCTCCGTGGCTCTGTGTGCTCTGATACCATGTAGCAATTTCAATACAAATTAAGTATTTCCTGCGATTCTCCTAATCTAACAATTATATTCCACTATTAAATACAAAATCGCTTCTACTATTATTCTTGCGGAAAATTAAACCACGATCACAAAGTGAAATATCAAGAACACATAACACAAAAGTTTTATCGGGAAAGCGTAAAGATAAAAAGCCTACTATCATATATTATGTATATCATGGATCATGAAACAATCTCATACAAAACTCTAATCCAAGAGCTCTCAGTACAATACAATCGTCTCACATTGTCATACAAAAATCAACAAATACATGCGCCAATTTTTGTGTCTAGACAACCTGCCTCCTCTGCACAATCCCTGCAATTAGAATTCTCACAATGAATTCAAATTTACCTAGTTTTCACATTCTCATGAGGATATCAACTTCATGTGTGATTGCATGAGTTTACTTCACTCAAATCAAAACTGATAACCAAACTGTCCCTTTCACCTGTTATCTCAACTGAGTCTCCACTGGATCTAACATGCATGTAGTTAACTGTGGCGAATCTTCAGTTGCTTGTGAGTTCACTGATTGTGAATTAATTAATAATTAATTCACTGAAATTGTTGATACTGAGAGGGGGGTGAATCAGTATCAAGTACAATTTAAAACCTTTTTCAACTTATACTTAAACCATTCAATTATATCCAATGATAAATGAACGATAGTATAAGAGTTACACCAATACACCACAATACACCATGCACAATATATGAGAAATAATCAATAGTTTTTGTTCAAGGGAAGTAATGACTTCCAAAGGTAGCTACAGCTTCCAAATGTAAAGGGAG